>JABYQS010000031.1:0-272785 GCA_022592435.1 Cerioporus squamosus
ACACACCGTCTCCCCTGTAAGAAAAGTCGAATAAGCGCATCCTCTCCTCCACGGCATCGGAACATGCACGTACAGCGCTGTCTGGTTGAGCCCTCAGTGTCGTCCAGCGCTAGGCAAACATGTACACCTGGTCGAAACCACAGATGAGCCCCGATGTCCGCTGTAGAAGATGGGAGCACGACTTACCTCGGAGAGAACCTGGTCTGATGATCCGCTCTCCGCTCAGGGTGCTGCTAAGAGCGGTGTGTAGGCTGAGGGCAAGCGGGGGCGCGGTCGGTGCTCCGCATGCGTCCGGAGCGAGCAGCTGCACGCCGCCGCCCGTCTGCACGCCTTGCAATGCCGACGAGGAGGAAGTGGAGGCTTGGGTTGTCCATAGCGGATGGGAGGCAGCGACAGGATAGCGGCGGACACGACGAGCAGAGCGTGGAGATTGGGCGCGCGCGTCGGGCGCAGTGCCACGTCTCGCGCCCCGGGCCCGCCGCTGACAAAGCTGCACAGCCTCCCGCCTAGGACCGACCCCCGCGGCTCGCAGTTCGACTTGCCCTAGACGTCTGCACTGCCTCGCGATCGACGACTTGCTAACCTCGGCTTCCTTTCTTGCCCTGCATACTGCATACCGCTCCGCCGGATCGTCAGCTGCCTTCCACCTGCCCTCGTTGGCAACTCGATCGTGTCTTCTCCATCTTCGCGCTTTCTCCAGCTCCCATACGCGCACGCCTCGTCTCACGCCCGCCACCCGCGTACAGTTGTGCCACTCGCCATGGAGTCGAGTCCGTCCGTCCTGCAGTGGCCCACTGTGACAAGTACTAGGTTCCCCACAACGCGGCAAGCTGATCATACCCCACATGGTAACACCTTTTCTCGCCCGCGTGGTCCGCCTGTGAAGGGAGCGTGCGCCTGTTGGCCGTCGACAAAATGATCCCGTATGTGGCAGACCATGGCCATGTAGATTCGAATTCCCCTGTGCTGTGTATTGATACTGCCACGCTGTAGATGCGCTGGAGAAATTTCTGTTCTACCCTCCTGTAAGAATGCCATCCTCGAGGTACATGCAGGCGGGGAATGAGTCGAACGGTCGATCCGGAAATATCACCGTATGTACAGCGGCAGGCGTATCTCACGTCATGTTTCGCTAACTGCAGCCTTCCGCTTAGTGCCCTATAATTCCCATCCGTGCACGTTTGTATGGACATTGTCGCAACCGCCCGACGATAGTGGAGGTGCCCACCAGGGCGTACTCCACGCTACCTGATGACGAGGGGATAGACTGCCCCCACGTGGAGGAGTTCTTGGGGACGCGCTTGTATATCCACGATTGTTTGGTGGCCGTCGCGGATGCACACATCGTTATGAATCGGAGGCTCTGTTCTATGTACTGGACACAGTATCAGGATTCGAGTAACTATGGACGCATGGTTATGACTGATCAAGCCACACCATGACCTTGGACGCGCATCCATAACTCATCCACACCGGCTGCCGGTTTTGGCCGGAGCATCTGCCTGTCTAGGGCGGAGCAACGATTCAGAAAAAGCGGGTCGTAACAGTCAACGGGAAGTCCCTTGGGGACGTTCATAGGATCGCGGACGCGGAGCGTGCGATGTCGTATGCGGATGGGATTACCATTAGGATTCCTCGTTGCTGCATGTATGAGATCAAGATGGCGATACAGATGAACGAGAGAACTGGCTCTCCATGGTTTGTCGAAAGTGGCGTACTGGCGACCCTGCCCTGGGATGGCGGGAATCTCCTCATCGGAGCTGATACCGGCCGTGCCTATTTGCGCGACGATGTCATATACACGTGAAGACTCTGGCACTGGGAGGTATTGAGCAGCGTCACGTCTGTTGCGGAAAGTCTGTGTCAAGTTGGCATATGTCTCGCATAGCATTCGACGATAACTCACGGTCCCGATTCGGCTGTTACGCGAGTAGTGTTTCGCCTTGGCGACCTTCTGGTTTGCGGATGGGGCCTGCTGCTGTTCTGACCAGCATTTCTTCAGATATATCATGTACCGTCTGTATGCGTCGATGAATGGCTCGCGGCTCTGATAATACTCCGGTATCAGGCTGAGGTCATATTGACCACCTCTCGCGCTTGCCCAGAAGTCTGCACTGAAAGCATTCTCGACGCAAACGTTGTAGAGGGTAGTAGGAGGACTTCTCCAATCGAAACGATAGGGCTTCTGTAGTCGTCCCCCATGGTCGATGAGAGCAAGCGCATTTCTGATATCGTGCTCTGAGGGAGGGCTAGGCAGCGAGTCTGTGGCCTTGAAGCCAAACGTGAGTCCTACGTGCTTGCGAATACATCGCTGTGTGCGCGCTGAGCAAGACCCGCGTAAATACGTGGTACGTTCCACGCACTCTTAGGTAGTTGGCTGTAGAGTCCTTCCCTTTCTCCCGTGAGCGACGTATCCCGGCTCTGCGAGGATCGTCCGGGGGGGGCTCGACTTGTGAATTAGCCAGTTCTTGCAATGAGTCCATCAAGGCAGATAGCCGTGTGTCCGTATGACGTTGATGAGCTTGTAGGATGTGGTGCAGATGAGTGATGTTCTCCTGGATCTGTTCAAGGCGCCGGTACACATCTGCCCTGACTGGGTGTGACTAAGAGATAATTTTTTAAGACGGCGGTAGCGGTTAAGCACCAAAGCGTTGAACTACATTACCGAGGCCTTCCTCCTGGTCCACGTCCATATGCATGGGCAACTGCCTGATCATCTCAGAACTCCGTCGGATCAGCGATATGAATCCCCACGTACGCCATTTCCTGGGTCTGAGCGGATGTCCATCGAGGCTTCCTATAGCTCCGAGTCATCTTATGCGCATACATAGCCACGTGTAGGGAGTCTGGATCTACCTCATCACCGGACGTCATGGGGTTGGGCTCGGCCGTGGTTACGGGAGGGCTACCAGTAGATCTCGAACGATCATCTGCAGTGAGCCACTGTGAAGCGAGGATCAGCTGTAATCCACTGCTAGAAAGTACCATCTACTCACCTGTATCGGAGATGTCATTGAGATGTCCCTGGCATTGTTAGTAAATGCGGACGCATGGGCCGTCCGTGACTGAGAGTACGGAGATAGGGTGATGCGATGGTAAATAGATATCATCATTGATGTCGAAAGATCATGCACTCACGGTGTGATGACGCGGAGATGCCAGCAACCAAGAGGACGGACGAAATGGCGGATCCTAATTGGACCGGTGGATGTGCGTTAGTACACTGTAGACGGAGGATGGACAAACCAACCTGAAGTCGAGGTGACTGAAGAATCCAACGAACGGTCGAGGTTGGACTGTCATTTCCACCGTTGTCGACGAGGTCCATGCTTCGAAGGTAGCGGAGTGCAACTCGAGGGAATCTGCCCGTTCTTTATAATGAGGAGCGAGTAGCTAGGGGTCTGAGCAGTTGCCCTCTAAGGAAGTTCCTTACGTATAGCAGTGGTTGCAGGCCGACTTCCCGAAAGACAAGCATGACGTCTCGAGCTTGCGCGATCAGAATACAACGATTCTATTGGAAGGAGAATGAACGGTTCGGGTTACCGGCAAAGTCATTTGCGACGTAGCTCAAGCTTGCCATTTCCGCTCGTACGTAGAGAGTCATTACCACGATCGCTTCGTACTCCAGCTGCAAACGCCGCTCATTTTTCTCCAGAGCGAGCATACGAGTCATTGCTGCGTCGGGCGACATGTTCGTGACATCTTCAGTGGGTATCTCGGTCAACTGTGACATTCAGCTCGCTTCGTCACCTCATAATCGAAAGCACAAAACGACTCACAAACGAAGTATCACGATATGCTTCTAGGACCCGAAGAGTGGCGATATGAAACCTGAGAGCGGCTTCCGAATGCTGCTCTTGTAGCACATTCCTGTTGGTACCTGTGGCGGGCTGCACTGCAGTCAGTCGAGCGCACTAGAGAGAGATACATACTGCCCTACTGTAGGTCGAGTTGCGCTGCCATTGCAGATAATTCTCACCGCTGCGTCGAGAAAGTTGGTCTTCGCTGCCACCCAGTCGCGGACCTCAATGCTGCCCAGCGGGGCTGGTATGGGATTGGAAAGCGACTCTTCACGGACTGTGCTGTAAAGACGTCAATCCCCCGGCTCCAATCGAGGCGGACATGAGAGACACGTCACCTCAGTCGCTCTTGTTCGTGCATACCCTTTCTCGACGTTGTACCGGATGATGATGGTGGGCTGAATGAACCTGCAGGCGCCAAATAATCCTGCAATCGGCGGCGCGAAACATGGTCCCGCTGCCCGCGTGAGTCCTCTCGAAAGGAACACGCAAGCTGTGAAAGGCAATTGATATCTTAGATTGGTCAAGATCGCGCGATCCTCACCGATATATATATGTATATATTGATTCGAATCAGTTTGAATCCGAATAAAAATCAATTCAAACAAGCCGATCGGATTGAAGCTGGCCGCGCGGCTAGCGCTCCTGCTAACTCTTGCCGGCGCCTCTGATGGCACTTACTATTGAAGCCGTGAAGAACCCACTCTCAGTATTTCAGGGGACAACCACAGTCCCCGATTCCCCAGTCGCCCCTAGGCTTGTAGCTCTTGAGGGGGGGGGGGGGTCGCAGATACCCCCCGTGAGAACTTCTGAGTGCGAAGTTTGGCTGGTGGGAACGATCGGAGTTTGAAGCTCGGGCGCTAGCACTTGCGTAAAACTCATTCTCTCGTCCTCCAAGCTGCCGAGATCGTGGACAAAGTTCCCTGAGACCACGGTCTCCGGGTCGTGTATCTACCACACGGCGTAATTTCTGGCTGAGCCTGGAGTCCCAAGTGGACGAGGGACTGAGAGCGAGAGAAGATGTTCCCACGGTACCTCACTGCCACCCCCCCTGCGAAGACGTACCAGCCTGTATTCTGAGGGACGAGGAACTACAGGCTGGCAAGCGAGCCTAAGTCGCCCCCAGCTGTCCTGGAGGAGGCAACCTGCAAGTGACCCCCACCTCGCCTCCCGAACCAGCCATATCTCCCACTTGCTCTACAGCCATGTCATACACTGGCAAACGCCTGTTTTAGCCGCATCTCAACACCGGTCCTGAGGAGAGATGGCGTGAGAGTCACGGACACTGGCAGAGTACTAGCCAAGGCAGCAACAGGTAATGGAGCCCATGAACGTAGAACACAGACTGACCCGTTCGGTATTCAGGGTCTTGACAGCGTCCGAGGAGCTCTCTGCTCCTCGCAGTGTGCCTGGCACTCCAACTCCCGGGGACGCCGGTCATGCTGATCTTCTGCCACCGTTCATGATCAATACCGGAAGCCTTCACTTCGGTAAGCTCGGTCCCTGCCCATTGCTCGAGTTCTTGTGGCTGATCATTCCTGCATACGCCAAGAGAATAGCGACCACGAGCGCGAAGAACGGATACTTCAGCAGGTCCGGGAGTTGTTCGAGCAGCACGCCGGCAATCTGGAAGAAGTTCGGGTGCAGATCGCTCGCGCGTTGCAGGCAGCCAACGCCAAGATTCGCCGCTGCGTTGCTAAGCAGGAGGAGCTCTACGCTCTGCTCTCCAAGGTCCAGACGGAGGCGTCGCGCGGGCGCAACTAGGTAGGCGATTAAGATCATTGCCGGTCGCTCCGGCACTGACTCGGTATCGTCCACTTCATTCAGGCTTTGGCTGAGAGGGCCCAAGATGATTGCAGTACGTCGTTGTGCAAGAACTGGGGAGGTTTTGGCCGGGTGATCGGGCGGGAATGTTCGCGGGCAAGATTGGGAGTATATAGTGGTGTAAGAAGCGATCTGCGATTGGCTACGACGTTCGACGTTCGGAAAGAACATACGAAGTGCGGGACACGATCCGGAGGTGGGAAGTGTGAGCGAGTTCGGGGAGCGAAGCAAACAGCGAACGTACATCGCACCAGCTGAAGGGCGCGGTAAGTCTCGCCTTGCTCATCACTCATGCAAGATCCTCCACTGTCCCGCCAATCACTTCGTGCATTACAGTATGATATTCGTATAGGTGTTGTCGTTGCCGGACAGCAGCACCGGGGGCTAAGGGAAACGCTCCTCGATCGCCTTGCCTCTCTTATGTTGCGGGACAATGAACATGCGGCGGGCAGCTTCCTCCGAGTCTGCGCTTGCTCTTACAAACACAGCACGTCAGGGCGGCAGGAATGTTACTGAAAAGGCAGAAGGAGGTTGCTCCTCGATTGGGTAGGAGGGATGGTGATAATGCTGGCGGATGGCAGATGTGGCAAAGCCAGTGCGCGAGAAGTGACCGATAGGATCCGATACGAGAACGACGTCATTAAGTCCATGACATCGCTGAGGAATGGATGGTAAATAGTCAGTCAATGGTTGGCATCACAGATATAACAAAACCGACCTCGCTTGCATGCAACCCTCTCCTAACATTGCGCGACGTGAATAGGGTTTCCCCGAGGCAGCCCACCATCAGACAAGTCATACGTGACTGCCACGCTCACAGACATTCGGCGCGAATCAGTTTTCACACTGTCCAAGCAGCAATGGCAATTTATTAGACCCGTGCGATCGTTACACAGGAAGTACATGCATACCAATTCGAAGCTTACGTCTTCCTATCGCTAGTCGCGTTATATCCGGGGACATGCATGAGAGGGTGAGCGTTCCTGTTACCCGAAACCGTGAATTTTCACGCCCTGCACTGGCCGGTCGCGCGTTCCGTGTCTCCGTGTCTCCGTGTCCGGCCTCGGCTCGAGCTTCGTTCTTTGTCCCTCGTACGGCGCGTGTGCGTGTCTTGCCAGAGCTCGGGTCGCCCGGGTGGTGGCTCCGAGTGCTGAGAGCGTGCGCGCCGTAGATAACGACGCGCCCATTGAGTTTACGGCGTTGGGCGCAACAGGGACGCCTGCACATCGAGGCCGCGCTGTGGGAGCGTTGTCAACGAGAGGTACGCTCGATCTGGCGGATCTGACGTACCGAGACCGACGTACCGGGACCTTGAGAACCCCACGAGGCACCCTCAGAACACGTCGTACACGCAGGCGGTCGCGTTCATAACTTCATATGCACTCACAACTGGTCTTGACTGGATGAGGCAGTCGGCGCAACGGGAGCGCGCCGCGTCCGTCGAGATACGGCGGGACGTCCTCCCGGTCGCCGCCCGCCGCGCCCGCATTCATACCTCCTGCCGTCTCGCCGCTGCGCCATCCGCAAACACGTGGAACACGCTGTTCCAGCACCGTACCCCTTACGCGTCTCGAGGCGTCATGGCGGGACATAAGCGACGGGTACCCGAGTTGGTGTTTCCGCGTGCCCGCGAGCCCAGCCTACAAAGTCATTTTTGAACAGGCGGTTTCTGATGTCGAGAATGCGTCGAATGGGGCCGGCATGACTCGTAGAGGTCGTGTGAGGTTGTTGCGAGGGAGTCGGAGACGTGTGTCGGCCGGGCGAGCAATCAAGTCGCGACGAGCACGGGTTCCTTGACGTGCTCGAATCCGCGCGAAAGACGTCGCGTTCGACGCGTACGTGCTTGCAGTATCTAGAACAGAAGAAATCGTCAGAATCGGGCCATGGACGGGGAAGCTATGGCCGAAACGTTGACGCACTGGGCAGCCACTGGCAGCTGGCCGAGACAACGACGAGATTTTAGAACTCGTCCCGGCGGCGCGTCATGTGGTCGTATGCGTCCTTGGGAGTCAGTACGACGCGTGCGAGACGTTCGTGGGCCGTCCGGAGGCGATGGACGAGCGGGCGAGTCGGCGTGAGCGGCCGGGCTGCGAGAACACAATGAAATCGCGCTGTCGAGCGATGTTGCGACCCATCCGGATCGACGCGAGAGGAGGCCTATTCGATGCGAAGTGTTCAGCGGAAGCTAAAACACCTGGTTTGACGGAGAACGAGCCTGCGCTGGGTGAGATATGGCCGTTCGTGTGTACGAGGTTGGCCGCCGGTCCCGGTGGCGACGAGTTTTGAGAACTCGTCCAAACAGCGCGAGATGCAGCAGTATACAGCCTAGAGGACCAGTGCGGCACATTTGAGTCGTTTGCCGGCCGCCCAGAGGCGATGGACGAGCGGGAGAGTCGGCGAGACTGACCCAGCGGGCGAAAGTGCAAATGAAATGAAATCGCTCATGCGAGCGATTTTACAACCTGCCCGGATCGACGCAGAAGAGGGCTGGTTGTGTGGAGAGTGTTCAGTCTTAGCTGACGCCCCCGGTTTGATCGCTGTTGAGCGGCTATTGCGCAAGATACGGAGCTTCGCGTGGACGGGGTCGGCCGAGAGGAGGATGTCGGGGACGTCGATGCTGCCTGCGCCGGCCGTATCTGATGTGCGGAGGGGTCCTGCGAGCTCGTATGTGGTGTTGTAGATCTTCGAATGGGCGGGGCGAGCGAGTGGCGGATGGGAAGTCGAGGCCGTGTCCGGGAGGGGTCTTCCTCTCATGCAAATCAGGAGAATGATGCTGTGAGTGTAACAGAGGAGAACCTCGAAGCCCCGGTGCCTGTTGAGACCACCGAAATTGCGATTGGTATGTTGTCATGTGCAACGTTTGCATGTGTGCTGCAAGCTAACCTCTTGCTAGCGGCTGAGGCCCCCGCTGACGTTGCAGCCCCAGAGGAGTCATCCAGCTCCGCTGTTGATGTACCTCTTACTGAAGATACCCCTGCAGCGGAGGATGTGGAGCCTGCACTCGTCGATGTGGCCGCTTCTGCCGCCGAGGCCAACGAAGAAGCGGATCCCGCCCCCGAGCCCACAGAAGAGACTAACGCAGTGCCAGAGGCTGCTATCCCTGAAGCCCCCGAGGCGAATGTGGCGGAGGCGGAGATCTCCGTTGGGCCCCTGCTGCAAGCGAGGTGGAGGCAGCACCCTCTGCTGAGGAGACCCCTGCCCCGGTGGAGGACGCGCCTGCTGTCTCCGAGGAGACTACTCCGGTGGTGGAAGAGTCTCCCGCGGATGTGGGAGAGGTCGCTGACAAAGAGGTGGCTGCCGCCGTCGAAGACCCAGTCGTCACGGAAGAGGCACCCGCCGTGCCCGACGAGCCTGCCACAGCTGAAGAGATCCCCGATGCAGAGGCCACATCTGCGCCTATTCCCGCCGAGGCTGCACCATCCGACGAGCCTGCCACAGCTGAAGAGATCCCCGAGCATGCAGAGGCCACATCTGCGCCTATTCCCGCCGAGGCTGCACCATCCGTCGAGGAGGAGCCGACTGAAGAAGTACCCACGGCTGCGGAAGAGGTCCCGGCTCCGGTCGGGGAGGCGAGTCTGGACCTCGCGGATGGACGCGAAACGTGCCCGATCGACCTGTCGCAGGGAGGTCAGCGGGAGCGCGTGTACCTTGTTTCGCAGGGAAGAGGCAGTTCTTGTGCGCAGGGAAACTGCGAACAAGTCAGCGAGCCGACCATAAAGTGAGAAAATGTCGACGTACACTAACCCATCTAGCACGAAAATTGAACCTCCTGGTTCGCATGGCCAGCGGCCATTGAACGGGCCACCATGCACACGTGTGCGACTACGAGCGCATTCGCGATTGACGAAAGGTTTTGCATGCTTCGCGGGAGAAAACGCGTCGGTAGGGACGGGCAAGGGTTCAAGATGCGTCCTATCGCGTGCGCGGGGGTCCAACACGAGCGATAGACGAGCTTGGATGGAGCCATGTTGGTGTGCTGGACGGTAGTGGCCGGACGGGCGGAGGCACAAAGTGCTGATGCAGAGACGCGTCAGCAGTGTCGCGTACAGTATGGACCGCAGTAGTAATACGTACCTCTGGCATATAAATGGAGTTGCACGAGGTAGCGGAGCGGCCGCGGGCAGCGTGGACGCGTCCCGCGTTGCGCAGAGGGAGAGAAGTCGAGGGAGGTAAACTGCATTGCATGCTCACTACATAACGCGATGCTTCAGCGTGCGTGTGCGCAGCGGCGAGGTGCGATGTGTGCGGGGCGAGGGCGCGGGATTGGCAAGGCTGCAAGGGAGAGCGGCTGAGCAAGAGGAGCGATGCAAGCGACTCGAGCAGACTCAGCTGAGAGACTGATCAGATCCAGAGCGCGGCGTCGACGTCAGATCGCCTGGTCTCGTACCCAGACTATGTACGGGATAAGGTCGCACCCCACCACCGCACCATACCCGAACGTCTGGGGCAATCTGAGAGAGACCTCCTACCTCCCCCTATTTGAAATTCAGGCAGATCTCGCTTACTCGCGTGGCAAGAACCGACTCGGGTATGGTGCGGTGGTGGGGTGCGACCTTATCCCGTACATAGTCTGGGTACGAGACCACAGATCGCCGTGCGCCGTCCGCGTGAGATTTCGCGGTAGTAGACGCCTGTACCTTACCTCTCTACCGAAATGTTACTTACCCGACCGCCTCCTCCTCAGCGCAGCCCAACCTTCTGTCCAATCTTGTCCAATGCGCGTGGACGGTTGCCTATAGATCTGAGGTGACGGTGCTCTAACCACTCATACATTGCTGTACGGGGTCGAGTCGGTCGACAGTCGATGTCAATGGAACGGGACACACGACGTGGCGGCCGTCGCAGACAGCGAGGGGGACGATGCTCTCGCTGCTTGCGACGTCCCTACGTGCTCTACTCCTAGGCTCGCCAGCACTCACGGCGCCGACGACTCCGAATGATCCCTTTCAAGACCTCACTGTCCACGCGCCCGAGCAGCCGGAGCCGGTATACTGCTTGAGGCCCTTGTCGCCCCTGGAGCCTCCCGCGGACGAGGACATCCGGATCCTGCTGTCGTTTGAGAAGTAGAAGGCCAAACGGTCATCAGACGCGAAGGAGCAGGAGGCGACACCACCGCGTGCGAAGAACCACTCCGAGTCCTTCGCTACAGACACGTCTCAGAGTCAGATACCATCGCACACCCAGGGCTCGTCGTACGTGGACGTGCAAGCGGGCCATTTGAGGAGCGGCTGGAGCCCCACTTCCGTATCCCCATCACCGACCGGTTCAACTACGCCTCGCTGGACTGCTCCGCACGCGTGCACGCCGCACACAAGTCCGCACATTCTGCAATGTCCATCCTCTCGTCGAAGAAGGACCGGTTCATGCTCAGTCCATGCTCGGAGAAGGACCAGTATGTCATCGTCGAGCTGTGCGAGGACATCCGGATTGACACGGGGCAGCCGGCCAACTTCGAGTTCTTCAGCGGAAGTACACGACCAGACCGGAACAGTGGACGCCTGCGGGGACGTTCAGGAGGAAGTACGTGCGGGGTGTGCAGGTGAGTACATTAATAAAATCGTCTGGTAGCTCCAGCAGGTATCTCTCCCTGCTCCTGCGGCTCTGTGTGCGGTCTGCCCCTGCCGCGGATAATCCACTCGTCTTGCACGCTGCACACATCCATCGTGTTTGGTCATATTCTCGTTTTGCTGACACATACTGCCCACGCAGTCTTTCCACCCGCCACCCACCCTACGCGACTTCTATCGATTGATACGCATCGACTTCCACTCGCACTATGGTAGCGAGTACTACTCTCCGGTCTCGCTCCTCCGCGTCTACGTTCTCACACACCTCGACGCTTGGCAGTGGGAGACATGGGAGGCAGAGAGTCGCGCGAAGCGATTCGCCGGAGAGGCGAGCCCTCCGGTCGCAGTCGTAGCTGACGCTCCTACGCCCGCGCACACACCAGTCATCCATAGTGATGACGCAGAGGTGGTCTCCCAGACTCTCGTCGAGAGCGACTCCTCATCCTCTGACACCCCAGTTACCTCGGACATCCTCGATTCGCTCCAACATAACATCTACAGCTCTTCCGATATCCTCGATATACCAAAAAGCCCGGAAGCCGCGACAGTGCACGGCAGGAGAGCGCGCCTCCCGCCAAGCCTGTCAGCGACGACGCCACGCACAACTCCGCACGACCTCAAACCGACCATCTGTATGATACACATGTATCATTTAAGACCTCGTCGCACACTCACTCCACAGCATCTGACAACCACACAACATCCATATTTATTGACACCCAGTTGGACACGGCCTCGCATGCTCCTCCTCACACTTCTTCGTCCGTTCGCTCATCTGCGACGACACTCAACGTCTCTTATATTTCCACTATATCCCCTTCTCATGCCGCCCGTCTCTACTGGTGGTGAATCGATCTATTGCACCATTTTAGATCGGCTTACTGCCCTCAAAGCCAGCAACACGCTGTACGCTCGCTATGTCGAAGAGCAGACCGCTGGTATGTGCGAAGTACTTTGGCGGCTAGCCGAGGATACAGGACGAATGGAAGGCATTGTGAGTCATACTTGAGTCATACTTTCGCCTTGGTCCGAGTTTCATGTTAATTGAAAGCACCGGGGCAAGGCTCCGAGTCATCAAGCTCAGCTGTACCAGCGTTCCCTCGTTGAACTGTAGATCTAGAAGCAAATCCGGCGACTGGAGGACGAGCAGCGCGATCTCCTCCACAGGGTCAATTATCTGACCGATAAGGTTAGTCGCTCCGCCCGCACACCCAGCCCACATGCACTTACCTGGCCCATAGGTGGTACTGGAGAAGCGCCTCGGCATCGCTCAGCTCTGTCTCCTGCTTACCGTTCTCGTCTTCATGGCGCTCACCCGCGGCTCGAGAGGGGAGTACGCTCATCCTCCCGGCCCGCGGACGTCAGGGTCGATGCGGGAATGGGGTCGGCGGACGCTCAGTTTCAGCGGTGAGCTCGTCGGCCGCCTTCGCATACGGAACGCCTCCGCGTGCTGTCGGCAAGAACCCTGAGGTATGTGCATATGCTAGGGGGTTGCCGGCGTGTATTGATAGCCTGCTTCTCCCCAGGGCACAGGGGCGTCGACTCGCGCCTTCTCGCGATCCGCCTCGCGATGGGACCAAGCCGGATGCATCGTTTCCTGCCAGAGAAAGAAACAGTTCGTATTGAGGTTCTGGGGGTCGTATAGCGGGACAGAGAGGGCTCACGGAGACGGTGTGCGCGGCAGGAGAGGACTCATACTGTGTACGCGTACATACCCTCCAGGAAATATATTTTCTGCCTCCCATATGTCGGACTGCCCGTATGTTTGTTCTTATTCAGATTCTGCCGGTTTTCGGTTTTCGGGCGTTCGCAGCGGCTGGCACCAGCTTCTGCGTCCCTCGCACACATCAAGGTACCCGCAGATTTCTCCATTGCGTCTGCGGCTAATCGCAAGTACACTAGAAGTACGTCTATGCCTCTGCTCGTCCGTGTCCTCGTTCTCTCAGTCTCACGCTTCCCGTCTTCCTCGCTCTCGCCGCCTGCCCGCGATCCCCGGCCTCTTCAGCCTCCGGACTCTCCGTCGCTAGGCGCAGCGGAAGAACTGCCGCGCCGCGCTCCCGCTGCTGCCGCCACCTCGTCCTACTCGACTGCCAGCTCGTCACATGCCCGCAGTGCGTCCGAGATGCCATGGCAGTGCCGCACGGACACGCCATTTCGGGACGACCAGGTATCGAGTTTGTGCCGGGAAACTGCCCACCTGGGACGCCGGCTGGACTGGTGGGCAGCGTGCTTGCAGTCTTGCGTGAGGTCCAGCAGAGGAGGCTACTAGAAGAGCATAGATCAGCTCCAGTTCACAGGTTGCCGGGGAACGAAGACCGCTCACCGAATTTGCCACCGCCACCGTTCGAAACACACACGACCCGAGCCTATGCATCTTCTGCGCCCGCCCTCTCGTTCTCGACTCTTCTTGCCCTTGCCGCTGTCCCTCGGATATGTCCGTGCTGTACCCGTCCCCCTCGTTCGCGTTCCAACCTCTCAGTCGATGCGGAGACGATGCTGCGCCAGGATAACAGTCGTGTGGGCCGTCTCCGATCGCCGGCAGCTACCACTAAGTACCGCAACCTCATCTTCACGCTCGACTCGCCGGCCCAGATCTTTTGCGTACAGCTTCGGAGATCAGCGACTCGACCACAGGATGCCTCTGTCAATGCCTGCCGGGCGAAAGTGGTCAGCCGGTGTGACCATGGATGACCATTGAGTACTTACATGCGCGGTCTGCCAGCAAGATGCTGACTTGCCAGCCGCGGCACGGGCCTCTGCTGGAACGCTCCAGCAGCGCGCCAGCAGTCTCCGGTCCATAGAGCCAGCCCGGAACGGCCCCGGTGTCCGACCCTTCCGGCTCCGTCGCGCGAGCGGTAAGTATGCTCGCTCGACGGGCTCCCCTCGCCATCCTCCTGCGAGCGCCGCAGCACGGACGCGGTCAGCCACGGGATGGACATGGCCCGCTGCCAGAAGCGCACAGGTCAATTTGAGTTCGACTTGCGCCGGGAAAGAAGGGTGGCCGAGGGATTGAGGATGTCGGCGCAGCCGCGCCGCCCTTCTTAGACGGTTTCGGACGTGTTTGCATCGTTTGGGGTTGTGAGTGGTGTTGTAAGTAGTTGAATCGGCGGTGTGAGCGAGGGATGGCCGGGAAGTCGGAGTCGAGCTCGACTGTGCCATGAAATGGCGACCGTGACGCGATTCTCGACCTCTCCGAATAGGCGCAAAAGCGACGCGTCCTGTCGCGGACAGGTTCGCGGGACCATGTGGGAGTATTTTGGACCCGGGAGCGGGGGACATGGGCGAGAAATTGGTGCGCGGGTCAGCAGTGAATCGAGGGTAGCGCGACGTACCCTGTGCCGTCTCGCACGGCAAAGACATCTCCGAGTTCGCATCGCGTGGGGCCATCAAATGAGCCCAGTCGCGTTTGTGTGCGACTGTACACACGGGTACGGTGGGCGATTTTGTGGCGGGGGCGAGAGGAAAAGACTTGATGGACGAGCGTCGGCTCAGGGCGTGCTCTAGCGGACTTCCGACGCTCGAGGCGGTCTTATAGAAGCTAGCAGACACGTGCGTGGATGGAGATCGCGAAGCACACGACGGGGGTGCCCGCCTAATACTGCGAGTACTTTGCCAGGCAGGGGCTGCGTTCATGGCACGCATGCTTCCCTGTGACCTTGTGACCAGACCTCATCGGTACCATTCAGTTCTCTGTCCAGCCCACCGCTGCCGGGTCATTCTGGCGTGTGAGTAGCTTCCCAAACTCGTCATGTAGTACATTCGTTGGATGCTGAGCTTACTGAATAGTACTCACTAAGTATGTTCTCCACGAGAGCCAACATCTCCCGCTTCACCTTCTGCAGTCGCTCATCGCGCGGACTACCGTGAGCAACAGGGTTGGCAAGGGAAGCACCACGACATCGCGGTGGCTGAAAACCAGAGGATGAACATTTTAGCTACTACTAGCCGCGCCGCTTCTGAATTTTCGCTATATCGCACGAGTCGGTACGCTCAAAGTCCCTTGTTCCGCCAGCAACGTATCTCATGCGTACACTGCATTGATCCAACGTACCAGACGTAGAAGTAGACCTCTGATGTTCCGAGTCGGCTCAGCTTCGCTCGCCGGCCCAAGACAACTCTGCATATCCAGCCCGGATCGTACTTCAGGAACAGTCTACTCGTGGGCCGCATTTGAACATTGATGATCTCAGCGCATGTCGAATGTCCCTGGCCAAGAGAGATACGCTGCCGAAGCATCGAAGTGGTCACCGCAAGGTCACCGTGGTAGGATCGAGGGAACCGACGGAGAAAGGGAACTCACCGAGCGACGTCGCTTCACCGCCTCAACGAATGCTTCGACCCCGCCCCGGACTCCGGAGTGCTTCTCCTGCCGACTCAGAGTCTCGATCTCGCATCCGCGATCTGGTACGCCTTTGTATGTTGGACCAAGCTTTCTGCCGGTTTGTCTGAGGATTGCCACATGTAGCGCGATCTGCAGAACACACAAGCCTCGCACTCAGGCTCCTGCACTTTGTCCTGATGTACGAGCTGGTTGTTATAGGAAGGGTCGCCGGCAGGTACAGCAGCGAGTTTGCCGTACCAATGTCTTCCTTCGGAGACTCGATTTCGCGGCGGTGCAGGACGGCACGGTTTCGTTCCCTTGTGCCTGCAGACAGTTCAGCGTGGGCCTATGGTTATGACGGACTCTTGTGCAGAGCCACGGAAATCATGACGACGTTGAGACTCGGGGACGTGAAGCAGGGGCATGCTGATCCCAGGGGCCCTGAAGGCGAAGGGCGACCCCAGCCGCAATGAGACACGGTGTAATCTACTAAGCACTGACAACCGTTCCACTATAAAACTCTACTAGAACGTGGGCACGCCAACGTGCATACAGTACACCACATTCTAGAGACAATCAAGCGACCTGGAAGACTAGATCACGTCTGCCTTTGTCTCCGCTCGTTTCCTTCTGACTCCTGATGCCGATCAACGCTCGCGGGTGCTCTCGTCAAGGCATGGAACTGTAGGACCCACCCCGACCTCATCCGCTTACGCATCCGAATATGAGTTATCGCCATGAACCCGCACCCGGTATATGCAGGTAAACACTTGATTCCCCCAGTTGTCCTTGATTATCAGAAGCACGGTGTCCAGAATGAGCTTGAGTGTTCCCACATCCGAGAAGAGGTCGAAGGTCTGAACGGGGAGTTTCCCATAAATATCGTATGCGATATGGCCCAACAGGACGAAATTTCTGTAGTAGAAATCCGGATGCAAGTCGGGAAGTCCGTCTTCGTAAGCCAACTTCAGTCCCGTCGCAACTTGTAAACCTCCGACACTTTGCGAGCCCGACGCGGGAAGAGCACCCCACACATCAATTAGCCTCGGAGCGGTATCATTTCGGTATGAGAGTTGTCCCGGTAGATGATCGATGGTGATTGCCCGAGGTACTATCTCCTGGGCAAGCTTGATTCCAAGGCTTCCGTGTTGTCCTTTCATAGGCCAACAGCAGCCTGGCTGGAGTCCGGGTGTAAGAGCCAGCTCGGGAGGCTGCGCAAGTGTGACCGGTGGCCTCCATAGCTTGGTCCAAAACGGAGCGTCGGGGGTGTAAGTTCGCGACGTCAGTTCTTGGACAATCCTGGCGCCAGCACTCCAAAGAGCGAAGTCAGGCTCTCCTACGAAGTCCAAGTACAACATGAGTTGCACATCCCTCTCCAACGACTCCAATTTTCGCAGGATGCCCCGCGTCGAGTATGACAAGAGGCCTGGGGATGCCCGCGGTAAGAAGACATCTCCTTCGAAGCCGTAATGCACTCTCACCCTCGTATATTTTCGAGTATACAGGACCCCCTACAATAGTCAGAGTCCGGAAGATGGCAGACCACGCCTCGTGCATGCGCAGGGCCTGCGGGTACGCAGTTCAGCGTAATAGAATGAGTCTTTTTAATGCGAGCGGGACTTACCGCATCATCCAAAGCAAATATGATAGCAGCTATGACCAGGAGACATGCATACTTGCGGGATGTGCGTAGCTGATCAATTTGGAAGCCGAATTGAAAGAGTATGAGACGGAGTAGAGAGAGCGTGATATGGTAGTAAAACATCGAGGTGTAGTAGACTTCATCTGCCATTTTCGATATGATAGAGTGAAAGAAGGAGCAAGTAAGTTTCATGGCTGAGCGAGCTCGTGGAGAATCGAGGGGATGGCTGACGAGAGGGAGGGAACGATGGAGCTCTCAAACGTCGGGCAAGGTCTAAAAGTACCAGTACTGACCATGGGCGCGTACCCGCGACTTCCCAATCAGGAAGGTTCGGACTAACCAACGACTCGGATCATTCTACTGTTCAGAAGATAGTAATTCGAAGGGACTCTGTAAGGCTTCGCTTTCCATCTACTCACGCCTCCTGGTAAGTCAGTCCTGCCAGTACATTCCCAACACTGAGTCTTTACTGCGTAAGGGCACACAGCCTTTCTACAAGATACCGCGGTCCTCCTTTCCCTCCCCAAATCTCCCGTTGGCCTGCGGAGGCTGATTGGACGTCAACGCGGAAGACTCGCGGGCCCGTATGATTGGTGACCCGGCACCGGAACTTAATGACCTTTCCTGAGCGATCACAGCCCATGTACTTAGCTATCTGCTGACAGCATCGTACGTCCACGCCGTTCGGCCTGCGACGAAGTGGAGCATCGGATACCCTATAAATATCCCCATGCCTGGCCACGTAGACCGAAGTGTGTTTCATAATCTCTTGCTTCAGCGAATGACGTATGGCTGGCCATAGGTCTTCCTGTCCGAGAATGTAGTAGTCCGCAACGCTGGTTACGAATTGAGACACGACAAGGATCGGATCCAGGGCCGGTGCGTCGAACGCGACAACCGATGAGAATTTGCGACTGTAAATGCAAGACTCTGAGCATCCAGACCATACACACTCGTTCAGACGCACCTCATCTCGCGCATCTCTTCAAGGGAGTGCTCAACAAATCCTCCACAACACACCACGAACAAAAGTGACCTCCGGAACTCATGGACCGGGGAATGGTTACCCAGGGCATGTCGTACTATCTAACGCATGACTTCAGATCACGACATCGTCATTTCCAGAGACATTGAAGCTCTACCGCAGGAAGACTAGTGCTTTTGCCGTTCCCGTAGAGGAGACCGCCATCATGAGCACTGGCATGAGTGTTCAGCACCATGATCAAATCACAGTCGTGCGATCTGGTGAGGTATCAGCGAGTGCGACAGCGGAGTTGAAGCGAGGAAGAGAACTTGCTCTGAGAATTCGTGCAAAGCGAGTCGTTTGCGCTTTAGATCTGCCACCACCTTCCTGTCTGCGAGGTCGTGAAACCCACGGCTTAACACTAGAAGTCGATGATCCTGTGCGAATAGATTAGTCGGAAGTACGAACAGGCGGGAACATGGACTTACTCGGGAGATGAAACGACTTCGTACCATGCTCTCGAGGATAGAGGTCGAGGATCGATGGACGTTGAAAGCTTGGTCGTTCTCAGCCTCGCAGTACAGCTGGTATAGTGCCAGAGGAATGCTGCTCATGCCTTTTGCGCCCACACCGACAGAGCGTATGGGCACCACGTACTGATGGAAAAGTCAGAAGAAAGAACACGTCAGAGAAGACACACTGACTGGTGCCGGATGCCCAGCGTGTTCATAACAGGATGGGCATATCCACTCGCTACAGTCCGGAAAGCAGCCCGGGACGCCATTATGTGCTACACAGCCAGCCGTGGACTTGCATTGTGAGCAAAGAAGGACGTAGCCACCTTGTCGACAGAACCAGCATTGCTGCAGGAGAATCATGAGATTCAGACGTGATCAACTCGTTCCCTACTTACCGTCGCCAAGTCGTGCATGGGGTCGGATAGATCCGGAGCATGACCTTGTACAGTCGTCAAGCCATGCCCTGCAATGCTAATCAGAGTGACCCTAGAACCTAGCGCAGAATCAACCAGGCTCACCGTCATGTATAGCACCGCCTCGACCGGAATACAAGATTTCGTGCAACGGTCTGGGATCTGTTGCTAGTCTTGCACTCCGACGAAGCTCAGGTTCTCCGGAACCGGACCGTTCTCTGGAGCGACGCCTCTGTTATAAGAGCAACTCCATACGTCGAGCTCAAGGCTTTGATTACCTTGACGACCGGTGGTGCGTTCCTTGGGCATCCGACTCACGCACGACAATAATGTCACTCCCGATGCGAGACCCTACTTGAGCAGTTGGCGTACATCGTCAGCGATCGAAACAGTTGACTTACGAACCTATAGCGAATCCGGACTCCGGACCTTGCGAAGATCGCGGGAGGACAACAAAGTCATCAGCAGATATGGGAGAAGGAGACACTCGCGGTGCGCCTTGAGATATGTTCTCAGAAGCCATGATCATGAGTACGTGAATGGCGATGCATGATCATGGTCTGGAATATATACACGCCACAACCAAACCCCTCGGAGGTCTATAGACCATATTTGCCGCATCTATGATTGTGAAAGGACTGGTCAACTACACTTGTTATATAAGGCAAGTCCACACAGGCCCGGTTGTCGCTTGAGAAGCACGCGAACAAAGGTTGTCCACTGAGGAACTCTCGAACTTCCTTATCCGCTATATATATATGGACGATGGCCTGCTCTATCAAAACATAAGTCACCAGCCTTCCCGGCGACTGACCAGCTCTGCAGCGCGACAACGACAGTCCTCGGCACCATGTCGCTCACAAGAACGTCGACCCCTGTGCAGCAGACTATCCGGCAGCGCCGTCGACACCGGTGCGATTGACCTCGCCACCCGAAGAGGGGGAATCTCCCAGGTCAATCGACAGGATGTCACGTCTATCCTCTCGCGCTCAGTCCCCGATGGAGGAGATACTCAACTCGTACGTGTACAACCTCCTTTGCCACCGCGGTGTCTCACCGAGCATTACAGGGCCGCCTACGCGTCCATCGCGTCAAGTGCGTATTAACCTGCAAGTATGAAGACAAGACGTTCTTGCTCACCCACTCCCAGCCATGAACATGCCCATCCTCGCGCCCGCAATAACTACGGGCACGGGCAGGCCCACCACCCGTACGGGCACGCCCACGATTGACACGCTCGTGCTCCTGTCCGCAAAGCACACGAGCACGCCCACGGTCATGCCCACGACGAGCATCGGCTTCTTCACGAAAGCCATGGAGTTGTTGAGGAGCAACAACACCTTGACGCCAGAAGAGCTGCTCCAAGTAGCTCTCGCGCAGCAGGAGAGGCTCGAAGAGTTGCGCACGGAGGCTATAGTCGACATAACCGATCTGATGGGGGACGTGGGCGAGATGCATTAAAAATCAATCAACTCACCAAGCTGGGCACAGTCATCGCCATAGATCATGGTTTCGCTGATCCGGACGGGCTGTAAGTCTTTTGTAGTCACATCATGTCGGTGCTGACGTCGCGAACAGCGAGGACGAGGACGATGTCGATGCGTGAGGGCGGAACAGAGCTACGGCGCAGAACGAGTGGTGGGGTCGAGAAGGATCGAGAACGTACTTGACTGTGTGATGTATGCTGTTCGACAATGATGATAAGTACAGTATTCTCAGCTTGCTTGCAACGCATGAGGCCGTAGATTGAACAAACCTGATGATGTACTCGTAGAAGCTTACATGCGTTGCCTGGTTTTGGTAAACGCGGCCCTCCGAGCACGGTGAACCCTTCTGCCTCCTCCTCCTCCATCGACGTCCGCTGCGTAGGAGCACGGAGAAGTGTGCTGCTAAATCATGGACGCGCGCAGATGAGCCCCGATGTCCCGGTCCGCTGCAGAAGATGGGAGCACGACTTACCTCGGAGAGAACCTGGTCTGATGATCCGCTCTCCGCTCAGGGTGCTGCTAAGAGCGGTGTGTAGGCTGAGGGCAAGCGGGGGCGCGGTCGGTGCTCCGCATGCGTCCGGAGCGAGCAGCTGCACGCCGCCGCCCGTCTGCACGCCTTGCAATGCCGACGAGGAGGAAGTGGAGGCTTGCATTGTCCATAGCGGATGGGAGGCAGCGACAGGATAGCGGCGGACACGACGAGCAGAGCGTGGAGATTGGGCGCGCGCGTCGGGCGCAGTGCCACGTCTCGCGCCCCGGGCCCGCCGCTGACAAAGCTGCACAGCCTCCCGCCTCGGACCGACCCCCGCGGCTCGCAGTTCGACTTGCCCTATACGTCTGCACTGCCTCGCGATCGACGACTTGCTAACCTCGGCTTCCTTTAACTTGCCCTGCATACTGCATACCGCTCCGCCGGATCGTCAGCTGCCTTCCACCTGCCCTCGTTGGCAACTCGATCGTGTCTTCTCCATCTTCGCTCTCTTTCTCTCCCCATGACGTCTGGATACGTATACACATCACGACCGAGCCAGATCCCCTCCGCCTTTCCTGCCCTCAATGGTAACTCGGATCCATGGTCATGTGTGCACGTGTCACTGACTTCTCAGATCGCGCCCTCGCGGTTCCATATGCATCAAGTGAGTGCGCCTTCCATCTGTCATTTTGTGTACCGGTGCTGTTACCCAAAACCACCAGCGCCCTGAGAGGTCTATCCGGCGTCTCCACGATCAGCGGCCGCGCCTCGCATGGCATCCCTAGCTACAAGCCCTTCCAGATTCAGAATTCGGTGGTCCTCGGTCCAGCTTTCCACTTCACGATAGTCGACTATCGACAGTGTCTGTCACGGGCCGAAGGTGTTGGGCTTCACGCAATATATAAAACAGTACCGGTAACCGTTGCTTCTTTACGCTATCTTTTGCTGCAAGATGTCGTCTGTGCGTCCTTTGTTTTTTCGATTGGCTGAGACGAGTGCTGACTGAGTAGTCGATGACGCATAGGTTAACGTTCCATATCTTGTTCCCGCAGAACGAGCTTTGTCCATCCCAATCATCTCTGACGCTATCTTCTCGTTCTGTACTCCCATGACCATCCTCAGGTTGCAACGGGTATGCAGAAACACGGCCCGTGCCGTGCAGGACTACATTCCCCGAGCATTCAACGTCCGTCGTGTGTTGCAGCGGTTCTTTCCGAACGTGCTGGCGTTCAGAACTCTTCAGGCACGCACCGGCACCCTCATCTCGGGATCGGTGGCCCTACAATTCTTTAACCGCGAACTATACCCTGGTTCTGACCTCGATCTATACGTACACATGCGTCATAGGAGGGAGGTCGGACGCTGGCTAATGGGGCACGGCTATCGTTTCGAGCCAGCACCTCATCAGGCCTCCGACTTCGATGCAGCGGCTTCTGAAGCTCTCTCAGGTCTGGCAGTGGCACCGTACGGCATGCCCGGTATAGCCGCGGTCATGAACTTCACACGATGCACCAATATCGCCTCCGACATATCGAGAGACGGTTCCCTAGGGAAGTTGAAAGTACAACTAATTGTGGCAAGGAAGACGCCCATGGAGGTAATCTTGGGTTTCCATTCGAGTAAGCCCTCGTTCCAGAGATACTTTCGACCTACGCTGATGACCACGCGACAGCTTGTGTAATGAACGTCATCAGCTTCGAAAATGCGTACTGTTTATTTCCCCGAGCGACATTGGAAGAGCGTTTATCGCTCCTTAGTTCCTCCAGCGCGGGGCGTTCGACACGCCGGCGGGAGAGCGTCGCGAAATACGTCGCCCGAGGCTTCACCGTCATGGAGCGGATCCCGGTCACGAATGTTCGTCTTCCCAATCTCCTTCCCCTGGGGTGGCGATGGATTGACGACAGCGCGTCATGGGTGATTCCTCTGGACGTCGCCGGTGTAGCCCCTCCAGTCTCCGCAAACAAGCGAAGTCCACCCCTTCTGCACGATCCGGTCGTCGTTTGCAACTGGGAGGTACGTTATACGCCACTTCGAGGGGCAGTCATGCATTTCGTTGTCGCGAAGTCGGAGCTGCTCCGTTATCGATACCTCATCGGTGACCCCGATTTGGCTGGCAAGTTCGAGAGATATTTCGCTGCAAAGCTCGTAGAAGAACGATATAAGAAGAAGGCAGAGTTGGACGTGTGGCAATTGTACGTCGATTATCACGAAGTTCACTGTATATCCAGACTAACACCCGTGCAGTCATGACAGTGCTCTACCTGAGCTGTTTCGCAGTTTCCTGGCACAACTGGCTCAGCGGAAATTGAGTTGTATGAGGAGCATCGCAGACTAGACAGAGTTCGAAACATGGCATGTTTGTAGCTCAGACTGATGATACTTTGTTGCTCCTACCAACGACAACTTGCGCGGTGTGAGAGTCAGCGGCTGCGATGAGTGATGTGGAACTGGTCGAAGGAGGTTTGCATTCGCTTGACGGGCCTGTCTGGGCACTGCGTCTGCCATATGATATCAAAAAGACATCTAAGGCGCGTCCTTGTGTCATTTGCTGTGCGGTGTAGTGGCCAGAACATGTCCTTCATCGTATCACGGCATCCTGCATGTCGCTGGTACGGAAATCCCACATGGTAGTGCTGATTTTACGGCCAGGGCGATTATGCCGTCTCATGAAGTTGCGTTGCGCGGACTTGAGGAGGAGGAAGTTACGCATCAGTGACGTGTCCTTCCGTGAAATGAGGGTAACTGCTGCTCCCTCGAGGATGAACCAGGGCTCTTCGTTTCATCCTTGCGGCCTGTCGCTACATCGCTACCGGAGAGGCCTTCGAAGTCCATGACCGAGCTTATCCGAGTCGGTCTTGTTCTGGCTGCTATCGTGTCCGTTGCGTTGCGCCGAAGCTGACCCTTCTCCTTGGTAGCAGCTGCACGCGCTGCGTCAGTTGCTCCCCGTTAAGACTAAGACACAATCGTCACGGCCCATCGACTACCGGAGGCCGAGACCATGACCATGACCGCCAGCTTCGCGAACCCTTACCTCCACCTGAGCTCCAACCGGAGTCAGCGAGCTCCTCGGCATCAAGACGAGGTCACAGCACTCGTGGTGTGATCGGCGCAGATGGCACGCGATGACGCGCAACCATCAGGTACATTATCCTCAGGTTCCTTACTACGAATTCTACTATCCAGACGGGCACTCGACCATGGCGCTGACGTCGACGATCGCCCTGCTCCCCGACGTTTCCTGAGGCCACTGTGGGACCGCCTGTCGAAGGATATGTCGAGCACATTGCAGTCCGGTTCGCGTCCCAGGAGAAGGCGCAGGGCGGCATGGCGGCCAGAGAGAAGATAGGGGCCGAGCGATGTTCATCGATATCATTAACATGGCATAAGTATCGTGAAACGTACGTATATCGAGAGAGACTCTGACTAGCTTCAGAGCCAGTTGTTGATGCCACTCTCAGACGTGCGCAACTTGGGTATCGGAGAAGCTGTCTGCTTCATTAGGAGCCTGAGACTTCTAACAGATGATGTCTGTGAGCATCTGGGGGAGCCGCGTCTCAGAATTACTGACCTCCTCGGGGATGAGATAACGGCAGCCTGCCGAGCAAGGATTCGTTGACTTCTAAGCCAACATCATATCAGATCTGCGCTTGCATGATCAGGAACGCGAGTACCTTCTCATAGTTAGGATGCTACCATCGCATCCACGAGTGGCGCGGCCCCGACGTGACAGAGTGCGTTCGTTGGCGGTCGCAATGTTGGCTGCGGGAGACCTCGTGCTCGTTTCGCTCAACTCTATGAGTATCCGCGCGAAGTAAAGGACTTCGGCGCACACTCCGCTCTCCAGTCGAGCGCCGATGGAAGGACTCGTATCCTGGTTATCTATGAGCAAAGGTCGACAGCGCCAGAGCAATGCCGCACTCACCGAAGACGACACGGCGCATATGCAATCGCTTTGGTGGCCAGAAGGAGGCTGTAAAGAAGCGTCCAAAGAGCCATTCGGAGCGACGCCATAGTTCTGCTCAATAGAGTCGCTGACCCAGTCATCATTAGAGTCTGGTAATAAGATCATGCCGCAACAGATGAACATGACCTCACTTGTCGTTGCTGTCGGAGTCTGGATACATCAACTCACAGGCTAAGAGAGCCCTGAATTCTGGTGTCGGTCGGTCGTCTAAAGCGGCTGACGGAAGTGGTGCGGTTTGGGAAGCAGCGGATCGATATCTCTTCGGTTCGATAGAGCCGGCGCCGCTGGTCAAAAAAGTCGGGCCGGACTGCGACTCGTGAGTCAGCAACTCCTGGGTGGTTGAGGTCAGTTCCGACTCAAGGTTCGGCGGACAGTCTTTGGCTTACCATTACTGGAGGGCTGACAGCCACCGAGGTGCAGCAGGAATGACGCTCTGCAAAGTCGCTTGAGGGAGCCGGATAGGTCGTCATAGCTAGAGTAAGAAGGAAGGGACTTCGGGCGAACGATCGGTCAATCGCAGCCAGACGATTCCAATATATAGTTACGGCCGAGTGTCCCCTCCGACAAACCCACAAAGCAAGATTGCCATGAGCCCCGTCGGATGTGAAGTGCGCCTGCTACTTAGTGGCGTGTGAAAGGGAGGACTAGTACTGGAGGAGGGCGATCGGAGTGATCATGAGATCGTCAATTGCAAACCAATATCGGAACCGGAACCTCATCAAGAAGGTGGGTGGCACCAGGATGCATATGGGGCGAGGGAATCCGAAAAAGCTTGCGGGTCAGCGATGACGTTGCAAGGGTGGCAACATTCTGAGTGGAACGCGCTCGAGCTCGTGTTCGAGATCGAAAGCGGCCGCGGTACTGCAGGACGGACTCGACTCCGTGGCGAGTGGCACAACTGTACGCGGGTGGCGGGCGTGAGACGAGGCGTGCGCGTATGGGAGCTGGAGAAAGCGCGAAGATGGAGAAGACACGATCGAGTTGCCAACGAGGGCAGGTGGAAGGCAGCTGACGATCCGGCGGAGCGGTATGCAGTATGCAGGGCAAGAAAGGAAGCCGAGGTTAGCAAGTCGTCGATCGCGAGGCAGTGCAGACGTATAGGGCAAGTCGAACTGCGAGCCGCGGGGGTCGGTCCGAGGCGGGAGGCTGTGCAGCTTTGTCAGCGGCGGGCCGGGCCCGGGGCGCGAGACGAGGCACTGCGCCCGACGCGCGCGCCCAATCTCCACGCTCTGCTCGTCGTGTCCGCCGCTATCCTGTCGCTGCCTCCCATCCACTATGGACAACCCAAGCCTCCACTTCCTCCTCGTCGGCATTGCAAGGCGTGGGCAGGTGGACGACAGCTAACGATCCGGCCGAGCGGTATGCAGGTACGTAAGAAGGGAAGCCGAGGTTAGCAAGTTGTCGATGGTGAGGTAGTGCAGACGTATAAGGCAAGAGCTCGAGGTCACACCTCTGAGGAGCCATATGCATTACGAACTTCCGAAGGTACCGATTGGGAATGTCAGAGCTTAGTCGCAACTCAATCGAGTACCAAACCCACAACACTTGACTTTTTGGGATCGCACAACAAGGTCCATGGTCGTACATATATATAAGGGTTCGTCAAGTGTCAGCTTCTGCCCGCGTATGACCGGCAGAATTATGTGTCATACTGCTAGCACCCGAATGTCGGACGGTGAGAGTGTAGTAATCCTCTCCTACTCTCCAGATGGAGACGGCCCCTGCCGTCGACATCTCGGCAGATACTCAGATGCCGTCTACACGGCCTCTGTTGTGTCTGGGCGGCATCATGTCGTACGTCACAGCTCGTGCAAAAGCTGACTTCGGCGCCGCTGTAGAGTCGCCCCCGCAGAACGCGAACTTGTACCGCGCGGAGTGCCCTATTTGCTACGTCCAAATACTTCAGACTGCCCCACCGAATTCATTTGTTGCTGTTCAGTGCGGTGTGTTGACTGGCGGACGATGATCGTCCGACTATATTGAATGCTTTCCCCTGCAGGTCACCTCTTCTGCTCGGGTTGTCTTGCCACTCACCGGCTCTCGGCATCAACATGTCCGCTTTGTCGAGCCGCTATTACTACTCTTTTTCCGGTCAAAACTAGATCAGCGAACCGCATTAGACCCAGCCTGACAATAGAGGCGCAGTCCGCACTGGCAGACCTCGTGCGACTCATGGGTCAATTGATGACCATAACTGCAGACAACTGCGAGGAGCTGATGAGAAGGAGAGTTTGCGTTATGATCGGTTCTTTCCGTTCTGATCCTCAGCAGTTGGTAGCAGGGTCCTGCGTTTCATCGCTAGCGTAGAACAGGGCGGCCACGCGGTTCCGCCAGAGGTAAGATAGTCGTCTGCGCGACTCAGCCTGCCACTTCTGAGCATCGCCATTCGGTATGAAGCTTGAACAATTGTTCACTGCCATATCGGAGGGTTGTCGAGTTCTGCAAGAGAACAAGACGATCTCTTCCGAGCTTTCCCGCTGGAATCAAAGAGTAGTCCGCGAGGAACGCCTTGCTATGTATGTACAATTCACAAGATCGACATGTCTGAGGCGTCTGGCGCAACTAGAGCGGGACAGGAACGAAGTCTTACTGGAACAGGAAACCGATCACGCAGGCGGGAACTAGCTTTAACGGTCTAGCGTCGCGTAGCAGCACGTAGCATGTAGCGGTTGAAATTGCCATCCAGAGCAATTGCCCGCATTGTGCCATCTACGCATGTACTTTTACCGGAGAATATTCGATGAATGCGTTACGCGACCTCGCTTATTTGATGATTGCACGCACAGTATAAAAGTGCAGTGCGTGCCCGCTCGGACAACTATCGACGCCCCTCTGGTTGAGATGCCCACCTCCCCCTTTCCCGAGTCTTTCTTCTCCAATCTGCGCGAAGCTTGTAGACGGGGCAGCGTAGCGCCATTCCTAACTACCCACCTCAATCTCCCAGGTCAGCAGGCTCAACCTAACGACTAACCTGTGAACTTGAGTGCTAAGCTCTGTGATGCATAGATCTCACTACACACCGTGGACTGAGGAAAGCTTACTCCAGATTCGACCAGATACACCGGGATCTGTATTTTCTCCATGCAGAGGGAATAAGAAGGAACGACACGCAGCTCTTGGCCGGTGTGCTGAGTATCCTTATCAGAATGTGCGCGGATGCTATCCTGAAGGAGAAACTAATCGAGCGAGGTAATCAGGTCTATACTAGCCGTAACGTGACGACTACTCACACATATACATGGTACAGGGCTCATTGATCAAATCCTGGATCTCCTGGATCACGAGCTCACCCGGTGCATGGGACTACGGATCCTCCTCTTCTTCACGCACGACGGCTGCCGGACTCAAGGTGTCGTCTTGGAGAACATAGCACGGCGTAGCCGCCGCCTATCACAGATACTGCAAGGCCACCCGAACGACCCTAGCGTCACCGAGTTGGGGGTGGTAGTGATGGCTCATTCCGCCCGTTTTTTGATATCTCGGGCTTCCGAATCCGAAGACCTAGAAGAATGTCTGCTCGAGATGGACCTGAACGAGATAATGGACACCATGAAACTCGTCCTGCGCAGGGCCAACCCATCCAAATCTTTACTCACGCATGCTCTGATGACAATAATAACACCGGTGCAATACATCCCACAGCAGTGCCGGAGTGACGTCTCGCTCAACACGCTCCTGGTCGCGTTGCTACGTGCTCAAGACCTAAGCACTCGAGCGACTGCATTGGAGGGTATCCTCAATATCTGCCGAATCGACTCTGACGCAGACAAGCACGACGTGAACTTGGAACACCTCGCCTCATCGCTAAACCACACGGGTTCTCCTCCTCCGTTTCTCGGAGACATGACTCCACAGGATTATGCACGCTGGCTGGAGCAATCAGAGAGTTTATTCCTTTACCGCTCGTCCGCTGAATATATCACCGCGATGTCTCAGGCAGCCATCACCAGGACTTGTCTTTGCTTGGACGGTCAATCGCAGACATCGTACAGCGCTCCCCATCCGTTGTCGAGGGCAGCTGGCCGCAACTTGAACAGGACGTAAACCACCATGCACATAGGCGGTTACCCTTCTCTCGCTGGTCCGACACTCTTCCGGAATGTGCCAAAGAGTTACGGCGCTCTGGTGCGCGAGCTGACCGAGAAGCGGCCGACATACTGGACATGAAATACCTGATGCTACGTGACCAGGCGGAAGAGGCGGTTACCCTTGCAAAGCAGATGATTGCTCGGGACCCAAACCACGTGTACGCGCATTATGTGGTGAGCCTGTGCGGAGACATGGCGGAAGGACTACAGGCAGCCACGCAGGGACTCCAATGCCCCCAAGTAACCCCCTTCCTGCGCAAACAGTTGCTATGGCGCGCGGTGGAATCCGGAGCATGGCAAGGTCTCGAACACATCATGACAGCGGACGAGGAGGACGAAGAAGAGCAAGATAAGGGTGCTGCACTCCTCCATGCTGCATGGTGTAATGCGAAGACATTCCTAACGGAGGCCGCGCCGGATGCTCATTTACGCTTGGTGATGCTCGGATGGACCTTACTTCTCACATTTGTCCTACGGGGTCCAGAGCTGAGCGACGATCTCAACGAAATCGAAGTAAGCTCAGTACCTTCACGTCAACTGTCCCATTGCTGACTTATAACATAGTCAATTCGCAGTGATATCGACACAGCAACGGCAGTGATGACGTTCTTCGGTCACGCTGTGGGCCAGACACAGCTACACAAAGCCGGCGACCATATCCTCCACTACCACGACCAGAGTCTACGAGAATGGAGATCACTTATCAAATCATGCAACGATCTCCACGCGCGTACCATGTGTTCAGGCGGAGGCATTGAGCAACTAACCTTCACTCCGGCCATAACGGAGGAAGACCCGGTGCCAGATGTGTATCTGGAGATGCAACGATGCTCGTGGTGTCGAGCACCCAGTGCAGCGCTCAAGAAATGCAAAGGTTGTGGGGAAGTAAGGCAAGTCGAGATGCGAAGATACAACTGACGAAGATCCTGACCACATATATATAGGTACTGCGACGTCAAGTGTCAAAGGCCCGACTGGCCGACACACAGACAGAGCTGTCGCGGGCGGCGAACAACAAATGTATGACCATGAGGTGGAGCCGAAGATTTAACCCGGCTGGAAGAATAGGAGACAATAGGTAGAGGAGGCCGGACAGGACCATGTACACGACAATGGATGACGTACTGATATGTGCTCCGAGCGGCGAATTCCCCCGGGCCCATCGATGCCAGACTTAGGTGGTCCAGATGGGGAGGTGTTCGAAAGGCATGGTGGCGGCGCCACGGCTGCCCTGATGGCAGCGATAAGTAGGGGAAAAGCGAACGGACTTTAGCGATATCGCCATTGAGCTCATGAGGGATTGCCGTCGAGGAAGGGTGTCTCCCGAGCGAACTCGAATGACCGGCCTAAGAGGAAAGACAATGTGCATGTACGTAACAGGTGATCTGGAGAATGTTCGCGTCAGCACCATGATCCGATCGCAAAAGAGCAAAGCAGATACAGTACAGCTTCAACACGGTTTCGCGCCACAAAGGAACTACTTCTCTCTTGCACCTTCTCTGACGCCGGAATGAGAACGTCGACGGTCCTGAGTGATAGTCGACTGTTCATACCGACCGTGGATGATGCGTGCCTGCACGATGGCGGCGCTGTGGCGGACTCGGAGAGCAAGAGACCTAGAGGAGGAGGAGTAAGTACTCTGGAGCTCGGGGCTAGCATGAGAAGCAGTGCAGCCAGATTTCTACATAGAAGCAACAGGCCTCGAACGGGCCTCTTGGACATCAGCAATAAGTATATGTATCAATTTAAATCGGCTTCCTCGCACGACGGGCCGTGGCGCCAGCTGGTTCGGGTCCGGGACAGCCTTATAACAGGACCTGAACTGGTCTCCTGGTTCAGGTCCTAGTTACAAGGCTATTCAGGTCGGGACTCCCGGCCAAGCCCAGTAAGTACTAAATAATTACTGTGTCTTTCGGAGTTTGAACACAACCATATCGGGCGCTAGGGACCTGAACTAGCCTTGTAACCAGGACCTGAACCGTTCAGGTCCTGTTATAAGGCTGTCCCGGACCCGAACCAGCTGGCGCCACGGCCCGTCGTGTCGCGTCTATAACTGAGGCTCTCGGATCGGACTCCGACTAGTACTATCTATAGGATCGGAGCACTTAAGCCCCTGGTCCGTGGGTAGTGATCAGGTAGGTGACAACGCGCCGTTTGCAACATAGTCCGTTTGGGATCGATGTGCTATGAGTCTGCAAGGAATGTGGATACTAGTTGGAAAACTCAGTGACACTGACGGTCGCAAACGCGTCGGACCAGTATGTCAGCGCTAGTAAGTTGGCTTCATGCACGGGCGACCACTGCCACGTGGTCCCCGCCAGAACTCGAAAACCTATCTCCTCCTGGTGGGCGAGCTGGAGCGCTGATAGTTGCGTCTCTCCTCCTCCTCCTCCTCCTCCTCCTCCTCCTCCTCCTTCCCGTCCTCCCCACCGCCCCCCTTGCTCCTTGACTCGGAGCGCACATTTGCCAACACTACGTCGCGTCCACCGCATATGCATGTTGCGTTCAACGTCGATGCTCGCCCGCCGTCCTTCTCTTCCCTCCTCGCCAGAAGCAATTCCGTTGCATCTCCTGAGCCAACATCCGTCGCGTGGTATTCAAGACTCTAACATTTGATGCTTCCCCATTGCCAGCCTGGTGAGCATTGTGATCATGATCGTGTTCGACATACTGTACCACACACTGTCTGCCAAGGATACTTTGTACAGTAGCAGTTGCAGATCGAAGTTGTCGAACCCGGACAATTGGCCGTAACTCGTACAAGGCGCGGTGTCGAGGGAACCGCCGTTTGAGGAACCGCCGTTTGACGTCATTCCGGTGAGTCGAGACCCTTCTCACCTTCTTTGCTTTTGATTCGAGCTAGCTTGTGGTGATGCAGATGAATGCATCCATGTTATGAAGACGACCGAGCTCGTTCGTAACATCAAACGCATGGTCCGGAGCCTACGCCTGTTATCGCGTTAGCCGCACACACGGGTACGTATCTTCTCAGAATCTGTATTTTCCAGTACGCATTGATTATTGTGGTATGCAGGGATCGTGACCGCCAGAGGTGTTTGCAGGCCGGTATGGACGAACAATGATTTCCGCCAAGAAGCTCGCTGGCGAGCGGAAGATAGCTATGGCGCGTAGCCGGCAACTACGATCGACGTTCCCCATGCAGAGCACACCTGCGTGAGTCCCGGTGATTTTGATACACCCCAATACACCTCATAATTGTTGCCTATCAGGACTGCTACCCAAGTAAAACGGCGCAGCCATTGCGTAGTCATATGTTGGGTGCACAAGCGAACTCCTTGAAAGCATTCGCTCTGCGGTATATCGGCAGGTGGATGCGCTTACATACGTGCAATCCACCTTTCGAATCATGTGGCTCTCCCCGAGCTTTGCATCGCGCGCCTTGGAGACGCAGCAGCGTGGGTGCGCGCAGGCGTATGGCGGTTCCTGAAGGCGTTGGCGGCGATGACGACGTTTGTGCGCACTAGGGCGCGAAGCACGAGGAAGAGGTAGACGCTCGGATCACGGAGGGCTGGGACGTGCCTAAAGGCCAGTTGGTTTTCGTTGCGCCATCGGACCCGCAGACGGACAAGGAGAAGAGCACGATGTGGCGAAGTGCTGTGAGTGCTATGAAGGCGAGGAGGCGGAGCGGCTGCGGACGGGCGGACCTCCAGGTTAGTAACTTCTCATGCCTGACCACGGGACACGAAGCTGACTGTCTATCCGCGAGCAAGGTCGACGGTGTCCCGAATCGGCTCCCTTTCAGCGGCCAAGTCTTGCGTACGCAATATGCGTGGTCGGAGCAAGCTCAAGCCTGTAGCCGCAAACTTCCCCGTGCGCCATTGTTCCTATGACGGCCTCACAGCTGCCCACGACGACCCCTCGCGTGTATGGGGAAGGTTGATGCTGTGACGACGACTAGCACGTTGAAGGCGTCCGGTACCATCAACGAGCTGCTTAAGCCGCCACCCGAGGCATCGACTTCGACGGTTTATGCACCGCATCCCTCGTCCACGAATATGACCAACTCCTTGTGCAGACCCTTACGCTCCTTCTGGCACGGTCAGGTCTTGTTTCTCGCTCGAGTACCGCAGCCGGTCTCCCATGAGCATCAGCACTGCTGCAACAGCAGCTCCTCGTCAGACTGTTCGGACGAGCATTGTCCTCTCCCGGCAGTCTCTTCCGTTCGTGCGAGGCGGAGGCTTGCGACCACCACTCTAGCATTAATCAGCTCCAGATGTGAAGCCAAGGTTCCCGAAGCGAGCCATGCCAGCATCACCAACTGCACCTACTCCCGCCTGGCGTCTACCGCGAGCTCCCAACCTCCCTTCACCGCGAACAACCTTCGCGTCACCCTTGAACACGCCTTCGCATCCGCCAACTTCAACATCACGACTCCACCTCAACCCGTCGCTGCGGCGATATCTCTCAGCCTCGACCGAGCAAGGAAGTGGATTGACATTTACAAGTGCCGATGCTCTCTCGAGGGGAAACTCTGCGATGGTACGTCATCCAGAAGAAGAAGCTTAGCCGTCCCAATGCAGAAAGCGCCGACCTTGGCGTAAGTCATCTGTTATGATCATATGGGTGTCCGGAACCTTCAAGGAGCACATTTACAATCTTCCCGCAGGCTTCTGTGCATGACAAGCCGAGTTTCAATGCTGGACTTGCCTCGTCTCATGTATCTCAGCGTGACCATTAGGCATGAAGTCTCGGTCGGACACACAGAACGCGCTCGCGACAACTCTGACGCGCCCGCGACTCCATGCCATAAATCTCCCAGCTCGCTTGCCATCCCGTACGTGTCAGATGACCCAGAATCCAACTTCGCAGAATTGCTAGCTCATGCTCGCACAGAAGTGGCATTCAATGCAAGGGCATGCGCTGTGTCTCGGATCGACACTCCCCAGCCTTAGCGCTGACTGCATATACGACGATCGGGATCGCTGCATGGGCGACGCTCTGCAGAAATCGCCGGAGAAAGAGGGGAAATGGAAGGGCGAGCGCGAGGACCCGTAGACTGGTCTCTGCTTCGAGGGTATTCCCGGGAAAGCGTGGATGCACGCAGAGGAAGTCGACTCTATCTTCTGTAACACTCGCTACCTCCATCGAACGGATGCGCCGGATCGGTATCAGGTTACAACAGCCCAGCTTGCCATGGCTTAGTTGTGAGGTACGTTCTCTACGTGCAGGTCACGTTAGCCTCAACTGACGCTGTAGAGACTAGACTTCGCACAGGACGCGTCTCTGGTATCCTTGATGGCGTTCCCGCGCGCTTGTTCCGGCGAGGTCGAAGCTGAATCAACATGCTGCTTCTCAGCAAGTGCAGTTACTCCGTCTTTCCGAGCCGGCGGCATGGTTCGGTGCAGGGTCGCTTGAGCTCTGCGGGACAATCCCTCAACTGGTGAAGAGGAAACGCGGAGAGTTGTTCTCGGTAAGCAGCCCTCAGAAGCTCGTGCAGTTTGTGTGTTTCTCGCTTTGGGACCACGTATCTTACACACCTGACGCGAGTGACAGGAACTCGGGATCCCCTTGGTCTGTCGCCGTCTACTCTAGTACAGCGGAGGGGGGCGACGCCGGCAGTGGCACCTGGTGTTCTTTCCACGGCTGTAATATCGCAGGCAGGATGATGGGACCATCTTGGTTCCGTTGCGCCATCAATTCCCTCCGATGGTTTGTCATGACGCGCGACACGTTTCTTCGCCCGGTACTGCATTGCCTCTATGTCTATCTGCAACTGTTGTAGCAACCGTGACACCGGAGGGGCTGCCTGCGTGGCACAGAAGAAGCACATACGTCACGTGGTCACCCTTCGAACGTAAGGCGGCGATAGAACTCTGGTACAATTCTCGCCTCTCACCATCTATCCGTCGTCTCGTCCTCTATCCTCTATCATCTCTAGTCTCGTCCTCTATCCTCTATCATCTCTATCACCTCTTCCTTGAGATGTCTCGCTCTGAAAAGTCTGCGTTCAATATTTGGCTTCAGGTACGCTTGCCGTGCTTTACATTATGAAACACCGCTGACACTGCGTAGCGCAGCGTTGCAGCGCACTTCAAACGTCTTCTGCGCTTCGAGGATTGGACCGAGCTTCCTGGACGTTCCCCGAGCCTGACCGATGATGAGCGTGATGCGTTTCTGCTCGAAGACATGCCGGGCCCCACTGCCCAGGACTTTAGGATCGACTTCGTTCGTCCTTGGAGCTTCACGTGGAACAAGTATGCCCGCGTCGTCTTTTGCAAGGACTTCGTCCGCGCTCTCGAGATCGGTGAATACGCTCCTGAAGACCCTGAGTGGCTGGATCATGTCACTCTTGGAAGCGTGCGTTGCTGCTTTGGATCCATTCCCTTCCTTGGCTTACATAGTATCACGCGGATCGCTATCACAACAGATTGGTGCTGTTCTCGACTCTCACATGATTTATGCAACCACTCGGTACCATATGCATCGTGGATGAGGTTGGCCGATCTCGGTAGGTTGTCCCGTTCCCGCACACTACCCGGTATGCTAATGTGCGTCATCCCGTACACTCAGCCTGTCTCGGTGTTGCGGAGAACGATCGATATGTGAAGCTAGCTATAGCTACATAGCTTTAAAGCATCAATCAGCAGCAAGTGTACCCCCGCTCTAAGCTTCATCGTGCTCGAATACCTTGCCAGTGGTGTCCAAACGGCGAACTTCACGTGAATAGCACGCCGCCGTGCTGTGGATACTACGCATAGCCTCGTACTAATGGATTGCTTCACGTTGAACTGACGTGAGCGGAAGTACCCTCGGGTGAGTTGGCCAAGGAGACGGTTAAAGGGACAAAAAGGCGAACAAAAAGCCATGTCCCCGGATCGAACACTAGACTAATAATACCCTATAAGCTGATGGAAGAACTGTACCGTTACTCCCTCGGACACTGTTCCGTCCTCCCGGATTTGTTGACATGTAGTGATTAGACACAGCCACAACTTCGTACTGATATGCATAACAGATAACAAGTGCATGTTGCAACCCGGTGAGACAGTATACTTACAGGTGGTGGGAGAGCGACCGGTGTGAGAACGATTCCCAAAGCCAGCTGTCTTGCAGGGTGGTATATGTCCAGTGCAGGCCCGAAGAGCCCCGGTGGAGGAGGACGTCCATGAGGAAGTAGGGAGTTGCAGATAAGCGCCTTCGCTTGGAGCTCTTCATGAGAGAGAGTGGCCGAAGGAAGCTCGTCCTGGTACATGAAGATCGTACAGAGGGAATCTAGATCTGCGACGACGAGCCATGGCCTCCTCAGGAAGATGGCTGCTGCTTCCTCGGCCTTGGTTATTTCAAGCTTGGCGAGGGCCACCCTCTCTTGAAGTCCCACCATCATTCCTCGGATACCTGCCCACCAGTCGACACAAAGAATATATCAGAGATCAATATTGCGAGAACGACCAGCTCGTGTTCTCGTGTTCGATAAGGTCGATCTGCCACTTTGCGCGCTCCGCCTCAACTTCGCATTCCCCCAGCTCGCCCAGCTCTCTCTCTCTCAATCTCCGCCGAGTACAATGTTCCCAACCTGTCTCTGTTCTTGGTACAAACCACGAGACTGGAACACCTTCACGAGCACCAGATAGGACGGGGCCAGGAGATTGGCAACAACTTGCGACTCAGCTGAGGCAGTACATAGTCAATGCTCCGATACTAACTCTATTGCATCTCCGTCCCCACTGTGTCTTTTCTAAGTACACCCACCCCCATGCCAGCTGCCAACGCCCATCTCTGTTCCATATCCCAGGCGTTGCACTCGCTCAAAATGAACTGCTCGCCAGTTTGCTCTCGGCTTCTGACTGGGCAGGCTGCAAAGAATGGGCATACATCCTTGCAGCCAGCTTCGGCACTCCTGTCAGAGTGATACGAGCACTGTTCACCGTCACCAATGCGCACGAACGGCGAGACGACGCCACTTGCGATGCCCAACTTTGTGGTCATCATTTCACGAAATGTGGCATATCTAGATCTTCTGCAGATCAATCCCCACTGTCTCCGGTCAGACTATACTCCAACCTCATGTTTAGTTAGTACCCGCGCCGCCAGCAGGCCTGGGGATACCAAAATTCTGAACACGTCAGCCCGGAGATTCATGTCGGAGAGTTGTACCTACCTCTTGAATTCGATAGAAGATCCCAAACCACTGTTACTTGCCTCGAAAGCGCGGCCCTTCGGCATGCCGACACCCTGTGAACACGTCAGCCCAGAGAATCATGTCGGAGAGCTGTACCTACCTCTTGAATTCAATAGGGGAAGCTCTTCACGGCGTGGTCGTAAAGACGCGATTAGCCATCAGACCTCACCTCAGAGCGTACGCTGCGGAACCGAGGTTGCCCGGGAGTGGCTGAACTCTCGCGATCGCTATCGATCCTGCGGGATGTATGACTACAGACGGCAATGACAAGCACTGTCGCTTACCTTGACTTACGCCGACATCACGCTGTCGGTCAAGCGCTTGAGATTCCATGAAGTTGTGGATGTTCATCTGTGCTTGCAAGCTCAGGTTGTGGAAGGCCTCGAGCGTTGTAAGCATTGTAGCCGTCTCCGGAGTGTCCCAAGTAGCTGGCCATAGACCCGCAGGCAGTAGCTGCCCCGGCTCGACGACGGCCTTCTCGCAGATGCAGAACACGAATGGCATGTCCACGAGGCCGTGCTCGTTCAGGACCCTGATGATTCGAGTGCGTGTCTTGGGGTACGGGGTGCCCTCGGGATGTGTGGGGATCTTGGGGCAACAAGCTCCGCTGTGGTCGACGTACACGAGGTGCCCAAGGTCTGCAGTGCTCACCTTTGAGCAACATTGATCTTCGGGACACCAGCATTGAATGCGATCGAACGGCCGTGCGCAATGGTCGTCTAGGAAGCAAGTGTGACATGCCGGAATCAACATGGGACAATCTTGACAACAGAAGGGGGTCCGAAATTGGGGTTCTTCCATAACGAAACTCTTCTGGTAGACCGGGCAAGCATCTGTGGCTTCCGGCGGGGCGTTGCGGTCGTCGAGTTGGTCTTGGGCGTTGACGGCGTGGTTATCTAGAATCTAGGAAGTACCCCATCAGGGCGGACTGCTACACACTATATCAATATGTATCTGTACATCAGCATTCGGACACACCCACCAAGTGCCTGTTGCTCCGGGTAGTCTTCGTCCCGGTTTCCTGCCTTCCTCCCTTGTCCTCCTGGTCGTGATCATCGTCGTCATCGTCGGCGACATCCTCAACGTATAGCTGGACGTACGGCTGACAGAGTCCAGGGATGGTGATAGGGGTCGTCCGCCCCTCCGGGTTTGTGTGAAGATGGTGCTCGCCAACCAAATCTCGTGCCGGCACCGGAGTACGTCCTGGACTGTTTGTCAATTTGACTTTCTCGCCGAGATTAAAACGCGAACGAGTCCCCGAAGAAGCTGCCGTGGATTAAGGTTCGCCAGCGGGGTATTGTTTGCGAGCCAGGCGTAACTTCTCCTTCGCTAACTTTACGGTCTTCACTGCATGCCCGAAAGCAGGGGGTAAGCCCGGCATTGCGGGAACACTGTGAAAGACGGGATGCGCATGATAGAGGTCAGGAGTACAGTGTGCGGACATTGCCAAACGAGTTAACATAGTGCTTCCGCGTCAGATTTCGCCCGGGTGAACCAAACAAAAATTGATGTGTACTCGTGCAACACTCTCTATCTCAGGCTGCAATGCGCGAGTGCAACTGAAACCATACATGAGATGGTCTAGGTTACATGCGAGGCCGACCGGGCAGGTAGACAGCAGTACGGAAGCCTTCTGACTCGCGATAGTGAGCCTGCGTCACAAGCTGGCTTCGCGATGGTCAGTATCAGTTGGCGGGGCATATACGAAAGTGTGCTCACCGATCGCCTCTCTCCCCTTTTGAACGAGGAACCCTGTCTAACTCGCGTGGGTGACCCAGCATCGCCAGCTGGTTGCACGTTGCTTAGTATCATTGGGCCGCTGACATACGAGAGACTGCTCACCGAGACTTCCGTAGTCTCTGTGTCTCTTCACTGATCCAACGATATGCCTGGGTCGCAGCCAGCATGAAGGCTTGCCTGTCGGCTGCGAGGCTCGCGGGTGCGTGTGTGGTTCGATAGCGAGCCGGTCATGCGGAGTCGTCTGGTCCCAGTGTATAAGGCAGTCGCTGATGGTTGGCCTCGATGTTGAATGTTGCAAGGTTGGCACAGCAATGCTTGATAGGACCTCTCAACGAGCAGCATATGCCGGTAGGAGAGGTGGCTGATCGCATGACCCGGTGAGTATGCAGCTTTAGAGCCAGCAAATTCAAGCCAGGCGTGCTCTTGCCGCGGTCATGGTGGGTTTGGCAGCTGGCTCTGGTTTGGCCATTCCTGCTTGCTTGCCGGGATGTGAGTTGGTGTGGGTCGTGCTGGCCGGCTGACTCACCTCGAGATCCAAGGGAGTGCCATCGATATGGGTGTGTGGCACAGGTGATGGACGTGCAGCGAGACCGGTACAGCTATTTGCGAAAACAATGTCGTTCGAACTCCGACAACGCGCGCGCGCAAAGGCACGCAAACGACACGATAAAATCCAAAAAATACCGCCCAAGGCAACTAGTACTCGCGATTGCATGAGAATTAGGACTTCTACATCCTACTGCCCCTCTCTTGCAGGCTGCCAGAAGCGCACTTGTTGCGCACAAAGTCAAATGGAGTGCATAGGTCACCCCGTTCTTGAGTTACTGCAGCCAGCTCACTCAGCCAATATTTTGTCTCCAGATGCGACTGTGGGTGTCTTTCCCCGCAATTACTGACTTAAACCTGCTCGGGGACCTTTCTTAATTCCTGACCATCTCTCTTAGTAGACATATGGGTTGCCGGAGTGTGGTCATGGCCGCGAACTTCCTGTCACTGCTCTGGCGCTTAATGTCACGACATATGCGGCCAGAGAATGTGTGGAGAATGCGACGTGAAACTGACAGATCTCCTCATTTCTGGTCTCTACAACACACTCTGAGTCGAGTACTATACACACTCAGGCGGATGGGATCGCAAGATTGACAAGAAGTGAGGGAGAACCCACGTTATGAGGTGGTGACCAGTTCCAGGGCCGCTGGTGACACGGACTTCGTATCTCGACGTCTACTCGTGCTATCCGCCCTGTTCAAGCTCACAGACAATGCTAGAGCATCCAAGATGAACCCTGTATACCTAGCTTCACAGAATAACGACGTTCATCGGGACCTCCCGAATTTTCTCATTTTCTCGATTTTATCGCGTCGTTTGCGCGCGCGCGTCGTCGGAGTTCGAACGACATTGATTTCGCAAATAGCTGTACCGTACAGGCAGTCGGGATGAGCACACATGGTGGCAAGAAATATATATGCCTGGGCTCGCACAGCGACGCGGAGGCAAACACCTTCTATACACGTGATGGGAATCTTGGGCACACTGAACACGTCGACCACTCATCCTATGCTACCTTCTACCACTATACTGTTCCTGAACGCTCTCACTTCAAAACCTTCGCGACGGCGATGCACTCGAGCGCCCGGACGACACCCGCTGAGAGTTGTGCCTGGCTAATAAATCTCGCCAACTCTCGCGGCCTAGGTCGACAGCTTGCATGTGCATACGGCTCTATAGCCTACAGCATCGCAAGTCTCCAGCACTTCTTCAAGTCGGCATGGACTCGTAGGCCGTTTGGATCCGATCCCTGGACGCGTGAGCAGGCTTCCTCAACACCTCATACATCGCCCACCATCGTATATTTGGTTGGCTCCAAACAGTCGGCATCATGCAACAGTATGTCGTTCACGCATGGGAGCAAGATGCGTACTCACAATCGTTAACAGATCACGCGTGGACTCGCATGTTTCCCGTAACGCAGAGTCGGAAGCGTTGGCCAGGCTGACCTCGAAGAATTTGCACTTCAAGTGTCGAACCGTGCCACCACAGCAAGCTGCATCCCCGGCCCCGGGCACGACCTTGAACAACAGCTGCACCATGCAGGGGTGAGTGTGCTATCCAGTCAGCTGCGTTGCGTGTACTCACTCATAGGCTAGCGATATAGCACGTGCTGCATCGACGATCGCGACTTCCTCCCCTCAGCCAATAAGTTCCACGTCAGGTGATACCTCATCGTCCCGAAGGTGGGAAACTCGTCAAGTTCGAATGCGATGGAGCACGAACTCATGAATCTTCTAGCAGTGTCGCTCGTCCTCTCTGCCCCGAACCATCCTCTCGTCTGCCTACAAGTCCTCCAAGCGATGGCGCGGTACACTTGCTCGATGCTTGCCATCCGTTGCCACCCACCCTCACCCTCAGCCAGCCTGCCATTCTGCGAGTCAACCGCTATACGCGAGGTCAGTAACCATGAATGCGTTCTGTAGCACTCACTCACCAAACTATGTAGTACCGGTCGTTTGCAAGGCGCACGAAGCCAAAGTCGCCTCCCATGGTCTCTTCAATCGGATGGTCATCACCTCCCCCAACACGGACTACATTCTGCCGTATCCAGTGGAGACGATGATCGTAGAGACGTACAAGGATGGACGCTGGAGCATGCACGAGTACTCCCGCACGCCCCAGAGACTCGCGCCCGGCATGTGGCACATTGCCTGCATACCTCAAGCTCCTTCTCCTCCAGAGATACCCGAGGTGTTGTTCTCCAGTCTGTCTGCAGCTGTTGACTGGAAGGAGGACCCCAGGATCAGTTTCAATGGCTTGGGGTATATCCAGGACGACACTCGAAGGCTACTCGTCGGGGCTGCGGAGCATGCCATTTGTCGGTTCGAGGAGATCTCTGCGGAAGAGAATGTACGCAAGTACGGGCAAATGCTCGTGGTGATTCTGCAGCAGGTCCTTGACCGCATGCACCATCTCCCGGCTTCAGCTACAGTGTCAATCGATGTCACTGCACATGTTCAGCGCATCTGCCTGGAGTTAGCAGGTTTGAGAACGTACATTGAGATTGTTGCTTCTCGCATGGCCAGTCCGGCAGACTACTCGTTGGAGGTCCTGCCCGTACTTGGAGCATTCGTGGTGGAAGGTTCAGAGGCGATGGACTCGACAAGGGTGGGGCTGCCGATGTGGTTCCTCCAACCCCTTACCGCGGAAATTCCGGTATGGGCCGTGGTGGACAGTCGCCCGCTCCCGCTGTCCATTTCCGGTGACCGCATGGACCCGCCGATCTTGCAGCGTGCACAGACACTCGTCGGGGTCGGCAACCTCACCAGAAACTGGAAGGAGTCGATGTTGCTCACCGTGTCGAGGCATGTCGCCGGCACACATCTGGGATCTCTTTGCTCGGTTGAAGTGCCCATGGTCCCCGACGCTGAGCCGCACGCCAAGCATCCACGCGTCTATGACGATTCTCACCGCTCAACCCATCTGCAAATGTCAGCGGCGAAGCTGGTCGCACCGCCATCAGGGGCAAAGCGGACTCATCGCCCGCGCCATCGGGGTAAAGGCAACCACGCCAGTGGCGGCATGGCGCATCCCGACGTGGCCAATCGGGGGAATGCCCCTGCTGCGCGGATGTCGGATCTGCCTCATCCCTCAAAATCTTATGTCCCCTCTCCCTTCTATGACCTAGTTGGTTCCTGGGAAAATGTGTTGCATTCGGTGGGTACTGTGCCCCACTCGTCCAGTTCTGCGCTGTATTTCTTCCCGCCGCCCTTCCTCCTCGACACAGTCTCCAGCATAGCCCCTCTCCCCACCGAGTGTTTGCACCCCGAATGCGTGCGTGCTGACGAGAAAACTCACCGATATCTGCACAACATCGTCCGCATTCGTCGCTTCCTCCGGGCACGCCTATTTGACCCGTCACTGGTGCACAAGCCTTTGTCGATCACCGAGTGGCGGGCAGTGTTGTGGGGCAAGTACGCGACGAAGGCGTTTGCTCCCAGTCAGTTGGGGTCGCTGTCGGACTTCCGACACGCGTACAGGCGGCAGGGAGAGCGCAATGGTGTGCGCCGGTTGTTTTCGCGGGTGGCTCAGCTCCGTTCGTACCGTGCCGACGACTGCATGCAATGGGGCGCAGACACCTTGGACCTTGCGCAGGTGGCGTCCAGCAATTTCCTATGTCGTTGCCTGTTGTGGGGGTCGCACGAGATCAACTTCCGAGCGGAAGTCATGGCTCTCGACACTCTGCTCGTTCACAAGTCCAGCTGGTTGGAGATCCACCGCTGGGAGCGAGAGGCCCTCGTATCTGGCATCTGGGGACCCTCGACGTCTGCGGTCACCGTCATCCCCGCCGACGACGATGCGGCACCACCCTTCCACTGGAGCGCGCCAGCACCCGGTGCTTGTCCCTGTGCACGTTGAGGACTTTCGCACGAGTCATGGCACGCTGGCCGGAGTGCCCAGATGAAATTGTTTAAGCAGCCACGGCTCCCGGCGAGTTTATGGACTCTGAGCGCGTCCAGGCGCAGGTGGTGGAATTTTATGTGTACACTTTTATCAAACATTACTCGCGTTTACCTGTACCCCCTATCGCATACATCCCATGTACCTAACTCGATGTAATCACGGTATCATACGTCCGTAATATGTACTTTGCACTCAGGCTTTGATTCGTCTGCACTTGTGATATTTCCAGGAGTATAATTACGATCACGGACCTCTCGCACACCTGTATTGTACTTGAGATATGGGTTCGAGACGGCGGTGCGAGCATCCGACATGGCTGAGGAGGCAGCGACGCAGTGTGACGGATAGTCAGATGGCTCGCAGGGGTGGGCGGGCAGGAATGGTGTGGACATGCATGTGCACGTCTGCTGTCTCTCCCCGATGACCGAATGGTGCCAAAAACCTCATCGTGGTGGCCGGACGAGATGTGGTGGCTCAACCTGCACGTCCATGACGACGACGTGCATGCGCTGTTGGCTCGACCTGTCGATGAATCCTCTTTCAAACGATGCACTTCGCTCCTCGCAGAGAAGTTCTGTGAAGTTTACACTTGTCCGGCTCGTCGAGAATCCGATGAGCGCTTGAAGGAGCGGTGGAAGAAGGCACCGCGATCACCGTGGTGCCTACTACAAGACGAGGCGGGGACTCTGGACCATTTCGACACGCGCGCAAATGTAGGTGCCATTGTCCATCTGACTGCCATCCAGCTTGAAGACGAAGGGCCGTTCATCCGCGAAACGCGCACGCTGGCATTCGCCTGTTGTTTCGTCGGAGACCACGTCCCGTCCGTCAATGAGCGTTGGCGTGGTCAGTTGGCCAAGTCCTCCGAGCAGCGTACTCTGGTCAGCCCGGCGAATGGCAAGTGCGTCAAGGTGGAATCGATGCAGATTACAGATGAGTAGTATCCTACTACATCACACGCGCACTCTGGGTGAGGTAGTACACGGTACGACACGCCTATGTCTCGCCGATGAGTTGCCGTGAAAGCCTCGTCCCGCACACGCGGATGCATGCACCGTCGAGATTGACGGCGCAGACGCCTACGCCTGCGGTGAGGTGAACAATCGACAGAATTCGTTGACATGCGCGGTGGTCCGATGGAACGCGATGTCGGCAAGGACAGCCTGCACATAGAGCTTGAAGCTTGAAGCGTCTTGAAGATTGACTCAGCGTGGTGTGGCATATCAAATGCGCACATCAAAGCACAGGACATGGCACGACATCTGCATCGACACTACACCATCAACTGTCAGTTACTCCGCTGCAGCGCTCCGCCAATGTATTACATGTGTTGACTGATCATGCATCATGACAGGCCCGCGAAGAATAGTTAACGGGCGTGCAAGCAGCGCACTGCTGCGGCAGGCAAGGACCCAGGATGGTTCGAGAGCGAACATATATTAGCTGACAATTACCCCGCCTACCTGACAGACGCAATCCGACGCCTCTACTTCAGCACACACTCCAACATGGCTCCGCCGCCGAAGACCTATCTCGCCGACCTCGAAGCGTCTTTGAAGGCGGCCCGCAATGCCGGCGTCGACATTGACGTCATTCCTGGCCTGCTGCGCCCCAGTGGCACCGACATCGGACTCTTTCGTGATTACGCGTTTGCCCAGCAGACGCCTTGCAAGCCGTGCACAGAGAAGGGTATCGTTTGTCGGGCGACGAACCTCAACAGGTTCTGCTGCTATAACTGCATCTGGGGCCAGAATTGCACGTGGCAGAAATGTGAGTGCCACGTCGATACTGAACACACAGATGTCTCACACGCTCGCAGTCATGAAGGACAAAAGGCACAGCGCAGGTCCGAAGTGCCACGGCTATGAGAAGGCGCGTGAAGCTGGCCTGAGAGCGCTACCCGACGGCGCAGTTTGGGGGGGCCGGGCAGAACAGCCCAAGCACCTGTGCCAAGGGATTGTGCTGAAGAAGGAGAAGGGGGCTTCACAGATGGTGGCAGCCGACGGTGAGGGTGAACGGTCTGCACGCGATGATGTAGTTGACAAGCAGATCCTCCTTCCTCAGGGTGATTCACCCATACCACCCATCGCCTCCACGAGTGGTGTAGACCAGGACGACGAGGATCGCGAGGTCAGCGTCGACGTGAAGCTCAACATCATGTACACCAAGCTCCATGAGATCGACAAGAAGCTGGACAGGCTCCTCAGAGTGAAGCGCGAGCCGGAGGATGAGTCGCCGCTCGACACCGACACCGAGCCACTAGTCAGCCAGCAGAAGGCCAAACGTAAGCGACCCGCCCTGCGCGATCTGTTATGGGACTAACTGACATGGATCCCTAGGCACTCGCACGTCGACCTCAGCAGTTGCTGGTCCCTCCGGGATGCGCCACTCCGACGACGGCGACGACTAGAAGAACACGTCGAAATGCCTTGGGTGGGACAGTCCGGTGTTGGAGGGTGTTAGATCATGTCAAGGGCCCGACTCGAGCAAGAAATGTACAAGAGAACGCTGCAAATGTATTACCAGGGGGTTGGTGAGCGCGGAACATCTCGGGCAGTCACGGACATGAGTTGAGATGAATTGTATAGCATCCTCTTCAGACTCGTGTGATATCTATCAGCCATCTTCAGCCAGCCCACACGGGACAATCTCTGTCAACGAGACTGTTATGTTGCTGCAGATGACGTCCGAACAAGAAGGTGGCCACACTGCGAATTCCGAAAAGAGAGTATGCGCGTCATATGCGCGCATTCCAAGTGGAACCGTGACACATACGACATACATTCGCAAGTAGCTAAGGCTTTGCAGTGCAGACAGCCCAAGTTCCCCAGGCTTGCGGGACAGAGCTGTCGCGCCAGGACGCATACATACGTACTGCAAAGTTGAACAATGTATCCGTTTGCTGCCCCATTGTTCCGGACGAATGGCGCCGGCCTAGATACTGAAGAAGGAAGAGGCAGCGGACGAACGTGCGGCCGCCACGTAAGCAGTATCCGTAGCACGATTACGTGATCCTGCCCCAAGAACTCGAGGTGTCTGGTCTTGACGATGCTACCACTACTCCTGCAACACGCTCTCGTCGTATGTCTACCACTGTCGCGCCCGTCCAGGCACCCAAAACTCTCTCTCGGTTATCCCGGAGAACTTCGACTGCACCCATCCGCTCTTTGACGAAGAGAACGATCGATGTCTTGGATGAAGAAGCGGCCGCGGTGTCTTTCCCCTCAACAACCCCCAGAGTGATAGGTGCCGCGGAGATTTCCACACTAGACGAGAGGGAGAGCACTCTAAGTGAGAGGGAGAATGCTCTGATTGAGAGGGAGAGCGCTGTGAGTGAGAGGGAGAACACTGTAACTGTCAGGGAGAGTGCTGCGATTGTAAGAGAGAGCGCCGCGATTGCGAAGGAAAATGCCGTAAGTGAGCAGCAAGATGTTGTGCAAAAGCGTGAGCTAGCCGTCCAGACACGCGAGGCGTTGGAAAGCTCGAACAAGCAACTCGAGCCTCGAGGAGAAGATTGCCAGGCTGGCTCGAAAGTTGAATATGTCAGGAGCGCGTTACGAGAAGGCGGCGTGTGACTTGGAGGCCAAACTGAAGGCTGCAACGGATGAGCGGGACGTCTTGGTCGAGATGCGCGACGCCGAAAGACGAGCGCGGGCGGAGGTTCCTGCCGGCAGCACTAGCGCACCTAGAGGATCAGTTCCAATGTTCTCTGTACGTTGACATTTTTCTCAATCTTGCTCCGCCCGTTACTTACTCACGCTTGTGAGTAGCTGCTTTGAAACCATGTACGTATGCACTCTTGTGGCTGCATGCGTTCGTCGAGGCTCATCATCACGTCCGCACCACAGGGCTAGTCTGTACTCTTTGAACAATGGACGCTGCGGCCACGCATTCTGTGCCATATGCATCCTCAAGTGGGCTTTCGCCGCTGGCATGAAGCGCTTGAGTGCCCCCTCTGCCGTGCACCCCTCCCTGTCATCTCGAAATCCAACCCCCAGAACATATACACCTTTCCCTTCGTCCCGGATCGTCTCGGGGACACGGTGATCAAGTCTCACCTCGCAATCCTGCAAGATGCTGCTGACTCGCAGGCCAACTCGATAACAGCAAACAAAGGCGGGAAGTCACGCAACGGCATTCGCTGGCATGGAGAAGTTGACGAGCAAGTCTTCGCATGGGGTCAGGGAAAGACATCAAGGATTCAGTGGGAGCAACGGGAACGGTAAGTGCGACGGCGTCGTGCCCCTACGGGTACATACTGATATCGGCATCTTGGTTCCTCATCTTCCTGGCAATTCGTCGCTTTCAAGGACCATCTGGAGGCTGCGTAGACCACCGCCAATCGCCTCTCCTGTTGTTGGCATGGCACCGTTGTCGTCCTTTGTGTACTTCGCATACATTACGCAATTGTCTCCTGGCCCTACAGGCATTCACATACTGTACATTACACCGCTCTGAATTGGAGAGCCTCAGAAGTTTTGGTCTTCGCTTCTCTGCCCCCCAACATTCTCTCTTCACCCTCGCGTCCATTGCAGTCGCCCGTTTCATTCGTCCGGACCAAACGTACAACTTCGACTTGGTCCACGCCACCGCACGTCTCGCGCTTCGATCACAGCACGTATCCCAATGACGTACCGGTCGAGTCTCCCCCGCGTTTCCTATATGTTGTACCTAACCCGATTTCCTCCACCTGCGCAATCGATCTAGCGCTCCACCCGCAACTCCCCCCCGCGGTCGCGCATCCTTGCAACTTCTCTAGATCTACGGTGGACAGCAGGGTGGCAGAACCCAGTGAATGTCATCTGCTGCCAGTCCACGTCCCTTCTCCCACCACCTTCAATCCCCATGGCCAGCACATTCTTCAGCTGGGCTTGGCGAGGTTGATGTGTGGCACTGTGGCACAAACACACCGCTCAGGCTTGTAGGGTCAGTTGGTCGACGGATTGCGTACCAGGGAAGGTTCAGTACGTCGTATCAGGCTCCGAAGACACACAGGCGATCCGTTAACGTGCAACTGGGGTTTACAGCTGTTCATCAGGAAACGCACTTTCAGATATCCCGGCTATATGGTACCGAGTGGAGTGATAGCGTGGTAGATATCCCCCCCATCATACCGAGCCCGCTGGATCTACGCGGAACTATCTGGAAGGGCGTGTCTCTATCCGGAGGGTGGTGTCTCTATCCGGAACTGCCTGTCTCTGTCTGCCACTGCCTAGCGCAGCAGTTGCCCTATGCTATCAGGGTGCAGCCAAACAAGTCTGACGACGACAATTCCGAGTCAGTGTGTCACAGTAAGTACTGAATACTAACATGAAGTTGACAGACATACTTGACAACAGGTCAACATTGCCGCTGTTATCGAGTCCTCCCAGCATCCTTGCTACTAGTAGCATGACCTTCTGGAGATCACAACCTGCATGCAGATGCCTCCGGCTTCGTCTCCACTTGCATACTTCGTCCATGGCGAAAACTCAAGGCATCACGGCACCTTCGTCTGTGCCACCAACCTTCCTATAGTATGAGAAGCGCTCCCGCATCATCAAGTCCCTTCCCTGCGCGGACGGTGTCTCCGCCCACCTCATGACAGAGATTGCTCCTCCGGATAGAGACACGCTCTCCGGATAGAGACTGCCGGCTCCACGCGTTGCTGGACGGAGAGCAAGCGCTCTATTGCGTCATTGATGGAGCGACAGCTATCCCCGATCTACACAGAGTCAAACACGTTTCCTGATGTTTGCAGAAGTCGTGTCCGACCAACTCCGACTGACGCGCAGGCACTTTTGACGCAGAAAATCCAAGAAATTCAGAAAATTCGACCACTGCTCAACAACAACAGTAGTAACATGCTGAAACAGCCTATCCTGACATCGTATGCGTGCGCTGCCTGTTCCAACTTTCCCTGAGTCATAGCGTGCCCGGAATGCCACGGAGATAGCAACATCAGGAAAAATATACTTGGCTCGAGTGCGCTCGCGAGCCTCTCGAGCAGCGATAGCCTATTAGACAAGTACCCCCGTCCTGATCACTCGATAGCCGCCTGCACAGCTCCCCGAGCACTCGGGAGCACTCGCCGAGCCGTCGATAGCCAGCCAAATCCTCGCTAGCTACAGGCTTGCAACGCCGAGCACACTTGTAATGTGGTTCAGAAAGTATATTGATTAACTCGAACTACTCTAGGGTACATAGCGGTACTACAAGACTATATAACGATACAGGAACGTCAAGACATACGTATGGCATACATGTCTAGCTACTCCCTGCACAATACATCTCGTTCTACCCCTCCCATGCTTCCGTGTCGGCGCCGTGCGCGAAGGCGCTGCAGAGCCAAGTCAATGCACAGCAGGCGCGTATGCCATCACAGTGGCCGCACTCACCCGTAACCGACAGATCGAGCGTGTCTCGGAGCGCACTGCGATGCGTTGTGAACGTGAGTTCACCGCCGCGTGCATGGAGACGAAGTACAACTAACCTGTTCAGTTCGCAGCCGTCCGGACGTGTCGTGTCATGACCTTGGAAGGAACGGAAACAGCTCGTCAGTTGCCCCGAAGTAAGTGCCACAAACACAGACTCACCAGGCGTAGCGACGAAGAGCCCGGGGTCTTGACAAACTGGCACGATAATCAGATGAAGGCCTCGTGCAGAACGAGCTCGGAGGCGACTCACCAGAGACAGACAACACGGCGACGGGCGGGCGGGCGCATCAGGAGAGGGGAGGGAGGTGTGGAGAGTAGGGAGTGGCAGCCTGCAGGACGGCCCACGACCGGTGAGCATCCTATATACCACTTCGCCGCCGTCTCTCTCACGCCCGACTCCGCTGACGCGCCTCTACTCGTCGGAGTAGCAAAACGCGATGCTTGGATGCACCCGGATGCGGGACACGTACGTACGTACGGCCTGTCGCTCGCGCCGCGCGGGATCGCAGGCGTGCCGTCGATCTGGACGTCAGAATCCTGCGCCGAGGGTCAAACTTCAGGCTGGCAATTCAGCCCGCTCGAGTCGACATCCGGCGTAGCTTGAGCCGCCCTCGCTCGCCGACTGGTCCTGCATCTCCGCGTGCATCTGGGTCCTGGGCAGCGGGCTCGCTGTGCGTGTCCGTGCGCAGGCTGACCTCCTCGAAGCAGAAGACCGAAGACGAGGCCGGGCTGTCTGCTCGCTGCTCGTGGACACCCACTACGTACCTGCAGCCCACAGGTCGAAGCGATTCGCACTCGGCTAACTTTGAACGGGGGCAGGGGAAGGGGAGAGAGAGACGGAGACGGAGACGGAGCGGGACGGTAAATACCAGCTTGCGCATCACGTGGGCGTTTAGGGCAGGCTGGAGAAAACTTGTTAACTCTCGTCTACAGCTGTTCTCTCGCAACAAGGTCACATATGAGCAACCCAGGCCGAACGGCGCATTCCTCCGTATGTTCCCAGCTTCAGCTGTGTCCGGAAGACTTATTTGCGGTATGGATAGCTGTCCTATGTCCGCGAGTTCGTCGCGCGAGCGCTATTGAGCTCTCGGTGGCTATGCGGGAGTCTCTCGAGCCTCTCGAGCCTCCTCGAGCTTCGCAGGGGGCTCCCGAGAATTACGTTTTTCCTGATGAATGCCAGGTCACTCGTCATTTGCAGGTCAGTTCAGAGTGTTTCCGCCCCTTCCCACAGCCCCAAACTCGCACCAAGCATGCTCATATGTCGTAGGAACATATACTAATGCTCTCGGAGGCGCTGCGAAAGCTCCCGACTTGTGAGGATGGAGAACGTCCACAGGCCCTGGGGACGATCGTAAGCGCCCATCCTCGACATCGCGATATTTCGCTCAATTTCCGCAGTTCTCCTCATTGTGATGCTCCGCACATACTCATATGGGCTGTCCGCGTCTCTGGTAGTCGCCTCAGGCCGAGAAGAGTTGTCAACGACTCATTCACATTTTCCGAATTTCTGAATTTTCCGTGCACAACGCGTGCTGTGCAACCAGCGCCTGGCCACGACCTCTGCAAACAGCTGTAATCTAGCGCTCGGCCCCAATTTGCCCCTGCCGTCCTCGATTCGGGACAGCCAGATCGATATCGGTGCCAGGTGACTGCTACTTGGCGTCCGGGCCTATCCCCTCCTCTTTCGAGTTTGTAGCACACTGAGAGACCCTTTACCTCCAGAACCTGAACGAGAAGATTAAGATCCCAGAGTTGAAGGCCTCGTTGCGCGGTCTGTTCAAGTCGTATGGCGAGGTGCTCGATGTGGTCGCGCACAGTAACCTGCGCATGCGTGGACAGGCGTTCGTATCGTTCGAGAGCCCGGAGATTGCGAAGAAGGCGTTGAAGGAGGTCAGGGGATTCCCGGGTACGTCATTGCGTGCTAGTCCTGCTAACAGTCTTGTCAACCATCTGATACAGAGTGTCTACCGTGGGTCGACGCAGGAAATGGTGGCAAGCTTTCGATCGGGATTTACGCCCGACGTCGAGCGTGGGTACGTATGTAACACGACCAGCGGAGATCATGAGGAGCTCGGTAGATGTTCGCAGGTGACTGGCTACTGGTTGGCACACTCCAAGGACGAGCGAGAGCTTCCCGTACTGGATGTAGATAGGCACGCAGGGAGGGAAGACAGGTGGAAGCAACAGAGTGTAAGTGTGGTTTCTATACGCAAAGCCGAGACTGCATACTGTCCATTTTCCCCTTATGAATCCAGGTACAGGCAATGCTCAGACAGCATGATGAGTCGCCGTGCTCTGTCCGACCGAGTGCACGACAACCGATGCACGTCGCATTTGGCCGCCCATGCGTTCGCTATGTAGGATCAAGAGGAGGAGGAGGGCTGGGGACCTGCGGGCAGGAGGGCCTGCGAATTTGTTGCCCGCGGGCGGTCGGTGCCCCGTCGTATGATCGCCGCCGGGCTCACGGTGAGTAATACTGTCTTATGGCTTGTTGCTTGTCTCAGACTGGAGCGGAGGAAGGTTTTGTTGTCACGCACTTTCCTGAGCGCGGACGCTATAGCAGACCTACTGGGCCCCCGAAGAGGCAGATGCATGTGGATATTGGAACGTTTGAGGCGCTTCCAGGATTGGAGAGCGACCCCGTAGCTCTAGCTAGGCAGGTTGTTGGAGGGTTGGGCGGAAAGGGACCAGGGTGTTCTCACCATTAACATATAGCATACACCGACTCCTTAGACTACGCTGAGGCTGAGCGGACACAACGGGGTCAGACATTCAGACGCGCGTCATTCCCGCAAGCTCAACCTGTTATCCCGTGTTATCGATGTTTCCGTTCACGCCATTCCGAAAGCATGACGCGTCAATTCGTGATAGCGCTAGCATGTGCGATTGCAACTTTGATTCCATCAATTTCGGTAGGAGCTTCTTCGCGTAAGTCCTTGCGCGGAAACGGCCGATTAATTCATTCCATGCTGTACGTGTCTTTGTGCCAGCGTCCCAACAACACAGGTGATTCGGTACCCAGCTGCCCACAAGCACTGGTCCCAGCTACGACACTTGTACACATATATCCGCTTACTCGACACGGAGTCAGCATGGGTGATTCCCTTGACCCTGCGGACCTCTGTTCAACATCTTCCGAGAACCGCTGGAAGGAGGTATGTCGCGATCCTAATGGGAAGTAGTACTCATCATAAGTCGTCGGTTTTAGGGGGCATCCAGAGCGCGATGGCGTGCAAGCAAGAATGGCACAGTGACTGTGTACTACCCCGACATGCCAAAGATCCCTTCTGTAGTGGGGAGGACGCCGCCCTCTCGCGCTATTCGCACCCAAGTGATCCTGGATTACTACGCTCAGAAGGTACGGAGGCTAGGAGCTTCCAGTCGGAAAACACTCATCAGTGCATATGTAGCACTCAAGGGCCCGAGTTCTTGAGCGGACGAAGAGTGCCAATAGTTCCGACTGCGAGGAGGCGGAGAGTGGCACGGCCTACACAAAGACATCGGCCGGTGGCGCCCGTCGCTTGCCAGCACTGAGCTCTACACCGTGCTCCGGCCGGTCGGTCCGCCGAAGCGTAGCCGTGCAGCACTCGGTATCCCCGTCTCAGAGGCTTCATATGCAGCTCTCTTCCTACAAGTCGTTGCTGTCAACGGCCAGTAATGCACCTCCTCCACGCCACGCTTCAAGTTCGAGTCAGTACCACGATCAGCCCGGCGAATATTATGAGTCCCAGAACTCGCCCTCTAGGACATCCAATCCGGACCATCATCTTCAGCACTCTGCGGACGGCGTCCGCAGTCCCGTCGGGCCCAGCTTCCAGCAGTCAGCGATTTCGCCGTCCAGTGATGCCCCTGAGCAGTCTCCGGACGACCCCGATGGCGACAGCTTCGTCCAGGCCCGCCAGCAGACACCAATCTCGCGGTCCGACCATGTGCCTCAGCGGTCCGAGGATGTCCGCAGCTTCTTCCACCCCGACCAGCAGCCTCTGACGCATTATACCGATGATTTTGAGCAGCACCCGGGGGAGGTCGGCAGCTTCGCCCGGTACGGCCATAATCACCCCCTCAACGAGCAGCTGGCAACTTCTCCGTACACCGCTGTCCCTAAGCAGTACCTAAACGTCGGCAGCTTCCTCGAGCACAGCGACTCCTACCCCAGCCAACAACTGGCGAGCATCTCCACCTATTTCCCTGAGCACTATGCTCATCCCCCCTCGGACCAGCAGCCTCCGATTTTCCCCTTCACCAGTCAATATACACCGTCAGAGGTTCATCGTTCTCATATGCCTTACCCATACCCACAACACCATACCGACAGCCGCACCTATACCGGACAGCACATCATCAATTCTTTGTCTTTCCAGACACCTATGCCGACTATGGGTCCGGTTCTCGAGACCGCGGAAACTGACTATGGGATGGTCTCCAGGTCAGTGCATGACAGGGCTCAAGATGAGTCCCAAGCTGGCAATTTGCCTCAGGTATTGTTCAGACATTCCTACCCTCACGCATTGGCACTGAGTCATGTTCCGCGTAGTGGAGATCTGTTACCCCCATTGCGACAGCTGTGGACGAGTTTCTGAATTTCGTTCAGGTGCGAATGTTTGTACGAGCGGGTCGGACGTAGCTGCTAACCGATGACGCTCATAGGAACCCCTCATGCCGTATCTTGCTCAACCCATCGTCTCGTACGGAGAAATGACGGAACCAGTCCATACGTAGAGGTGAGACATCGATATCCGGTCGTTCGGCACGTAGCGATAGGGTGAATGAGGAGAAGGACAAGTCTCGAGAAAACGAAGGGAATGGAGGAGAGGCACGTCAAGAGGTCGAGAGAGCGGAGGGCGCGTATCATTGAAGACACCTATAGCAGGGGGAGGGAGGCGTCGAAACGCATTCTTGTTGGGCGATACATCCAGACGGTCCGAACCCATGTCCGCTCAGCTGGGCAGAGCGGTTTTTACTCGGTGACGATTTGTCTCGGCTGAGCATACAGAGTACGCAGGTCCCCGCGGTAGCCTGCCCAAGCCGCGACTCGCGTGGTCGCAACGTGTCTCGCTCTGTCCATCTCAGGCCCCCACTCTACTCGTGCGACTAGCGTTGCTTCGGTAGATCTGTAAGAGCAGGTCGATGAATCTGAAGATGATTGCCTAGAGCGACGGAAATGTCGCTGAGTACCCAACCGCGACAGGATCTTCTTCTCTTGCTGATGGATTCTTGAAGCCCCAGGACAGCAAATGAGCCGGCGGACGAACGAGCGGAGGCTGCGAGAAATCGAGTATAGCCGAGCATGTATATGCGGTAGACCTTCGTAGTACACCAGGATGTGTCGATGTACGAAAGCGGTTACACGGAGTCCACTGTAAATTGCCAGATAATGGGATAACGGAGTAAAAGGGTATGCGGCGGAGTGAGGATAACGTACAGTGCAGTCAAGGTAACGTAGGATGCTGGGATAGCGATAATCTTAGATGCTGGGGCACGAACTGCCCATCAGGGAGCGGCGGACGGGTACTGTAAGGACCGTGTAGTAAAGAGCGGACGGAATAGAGTGTGGATAGATCGAGGGAACGGAGGGAACAGGTCTGCAACACGCACGTCGACATCAGTTACTACGGCGTCTTCTCTGGTCGAACCTGTTGGGATGCTTGAGTGACCGACCACAGATGCTCCGCCTAAGAAAGTTCGTACCAGTTGTAGATAGCATCCGCATCAACACCAAGCTCAACTGCGATTGCAGATCGGTCTGCCATGCCCGGACTTCTGTCTCGCGTATAGTATGCCTCGAGGATGGCCTTCTGCTGGTCGGTAAAGCGAGTGCGCGGCCTCTGGATATCGAAGGGTGATCGGGTTGGCTGACTAGAGATCCAAAAAGGATCTGTAGCTCTTCTGTTTAGAAACCTGTACGTCAAGTGAGTGGTCCTTTCCGCCAGACAGGCGAGGAAGATAATAAGGGTGTAGCTCTTACCATTCAGCCACTGTGCCAGGAGATAATCCTGTCGCGGTAGACAGCTCGTGTTGCTGCAGTCGAGGAGGCTGCTTACTCTTCCTGTCATAGAAGTCTGACAGGACTGCCTCTGGATGAGGTCCTCCCCTTGCGACCGCCGCAGAACCAGATGACGAAGGACCGGCAAGGTGCGAGGGATCCCGAGGTAGGTTGTGCATGTGTGAGTGGCGGCCGGACGCCACTTGCTTCACAGAGTCATTCCCAGGTGTCCGCACGCCTATCGGGGTGCGGACAACCTGGTGAGACGTATATGCAGCCTTCGGTTCCAAGGGTACAGTAGAAGTAACTTGGCCACCGTCCACCGGCTTGTTCCAGCCCGTCAGCGTCGAGTAGGTACTAAGTTTTGACACGGGAACGCCCGGCGCAGAGGATTCAAAGGAGACATCTCGGGGAAGCCTGGACGACATGGGAGGCGCAGATGAGGATGTAGACTGGTGTCGACACTCATCCCGCCAGTGCAGCTTTATATACAGACTACTGACAGGAAGTCAAAGCAGCAAGCGACGTGACGCACTGGGTTCACTGGGCGACAGCATTGAAGGAATAACGCTCTGAACCAAGCGTTGATATCAAGCTTAGGCATTTCTCACATCGAGGCCGACGCTATAGGACAATTGGAACAGGCGGCCCGCCCACCTCATAGGTGCAGGAACAAGTTCCCGACATCACTTGCAACAGACCCAAGCGAGCCGCCTTGACTTCAGCAATGCCGGAGACAGCTTTGACGAGGGAGCCTTCCCACGGCGCCGTGTCTAGCGACCAGACATTGTTCCGTGAAAGGAAAGCGCCGCCGGATGATGCTCATATATACCCGCTGCTCGACCGGTGATAAATCCCGTCGAAGTCTGAACAAGTTCGAACAAGCAGCCATTAGTTGGGCCTTTCACAGCCTAAGGATTCGAGGCTGCCTGCCCGTTGTGAAGTATTTTTCAGATGGAGACTTTTAGCGCGCTACGTCGACGCAGCATGCGGCGTGACGATGAAAACCAAAGCAACAACGCTTTCCGGGAGTGAACGAAACAGCACGCTGCAGTCTACATAGCAGCTTGGCTGCTCTGATATAGACTGCAACCGCCGAACATCCTAGAGTAGTATCACCTGTTCTTCCCAGTGATATAGCTCAAGATATCACGACGAACGGATATCCCAGAATGAAGAAAACGAATATTATCAAATATCTGGGAGCACACGAAAAGCGGTAGTCACCACCGCCAGACGCCTAAGCCGAGTCCGAGTCCGAATAGTACTCACCTCCACCGTCGGTGACAGCCGGCTTGGTGCGAGTGACTGGGTGAATCGTGCCTGAGCTACATGGTACGGCTCGCAACATCGCCAACGGAGGGTATGTGCGCCGCTCTCCAGCTGGACAGCGGGTCCTTGCGAGGCTTCTTTCGCGGCAGCGACGGTAGCGCGGTAGGCCAGTCTTGTAGGATACTCTATCATCGATGCAGAGCTGGTAGGGACTACGCAGCGAGACAGGGGATGCTTGCGAGAGAGTCTTGTAGGGTGACATCGTCTATCCCATATGCGCTGCCCATCCACCTGACGGACGTACGCGGTACTTGATGGTAAATGAACCCTCGGTGTGGTCGTGGCCTGTGGGCCTGCACGTACTGAACTGCCAACAGAAGTCGGGAGGACAAAATGGATGATAGGTTCACGGCCGAGACCTGGGGAAGACGCGGCATCGTCGATGTGGATGACGCACGTGCGCGCCAGAAGACGACGGACAAGGAGTCACCAAAGGTGCGCAGGAGCTTGTCCCTTCTGGTGATAACCCAGTATTGAGGTTGACACTGGCGTCTGGAGAGCAGCACCGCTCACAACAGCCTCTGCGACCAGTCGAGGCAGGAGCTTGGAGACCTGGCCTGGAGCGACCCAACTGAACGAGGTGATGGTGGTGGTAATATGAGAATCAATGCAAGAAAGTGGGTATGGGTCCACGACGTACCTAAATTGCGGTTGCTAGTACGCGCAGCACCCCCATCCCCCACGTGGGCCTCGCCGATCCTTTGGGGGGCATACGCCGACGTTCAATGGCAGACCATCGTCGGAGTAGCACGTCCAGTGGACACATTCACTCTGGGTGCGAGGATAGCACCTTGAGTGCGCACGAACTTGGGGCCCTGCGCCCCGTAACATACAATATCGCTGCCGAGATCAAGAGATATTGTCAGCCATGGCTGACGGTCCACGAGATATGGTGAGCGCAGACGGACCTGATCAAGGTAGATTGAGGAGTTATAGACGGGTGCGGCCAAGACGGGCACTGTTCGCGGACCTAGCTACAGTCGGATGATGATAGCATGAGCGTGATTAGGGCAGCAGTATGGGTTAACCATACCTTGTCCTCCCTGGCTGATCGATACGGGGAGAGGAATAGGAAGGTTGAGACGGCGCAGGGTCATACCGATAAGGATGTCGGTCAAAGGCCAGAAATCTCTCATGCAATTCCGCGCCTGGAGGCGAAGACGGCAGGTGGGAAGGAGCTCGATCGAGCACAGAAGATGGACACGCGGTACCAACTTGGAGTTGAGACTGCAGTGGTCTTCAGAAGTATAGGAATGCACGGAACTTTTTCGCGATCAACACAGATGAGCGGTTTGCATTGAAGAAGGGAGGCGGCATATTGATCGTAGAGACGCGTCGCTCACTTCGCAAGTCACATACATGGAAGAACACCAAGGATCCGGACTATATCCGTCCAGGATATGCATGTACAATCCATGACGAGCTTAGTGCAGAAAGCGCAGATGAGCCCCGATGTCCGCTGCAGAAGATGGGAGCACGACTTACCTCGGAGAGAACCTGGTCTGATGATCCGCTCTCCGCTCAGGGTGCTGCTAAGAGCGGTGTGTAGGCTGAGGGCAAGCGGGGGCGCGGTCGGTGCTCCGCATGCGTCCGGAGCGAGCAGCTGCACGCCGCCGCCCGTCTGCACGCCTTGCAATGCCGACGAGGAGGAAGTGGAGGCTTGGGTTGTCCATAGCGGATGGGAGGCAGCGACAGGATAGCGGCGGACACGACGAGCAGAGCGTGGAGATTGGGCGCGCGCGTCGGGCGCAGTGCCACGTCTCGCGCCCCGGGCCCGCCGCTGACAAAGCTGCACAGCCTCCCGCCTCGGACCGACCCCCGCGGCTCGCAGTTCGACTTGCCCTATACGTCTGCACTGCCTCGCGATCGACGACTTGCTAACCTCGGCTTCCTTTCTTGCCCTGCATACTGCATACCGCTCCGCCGGATCGTCAGCTGCCTTCCACCTGCCCTCGTTGGCGTACTCCCTGGCATCGTCTGCGCACTCACGTGCCGACCTGATTTGACATGTCAGAAGCGCCGACGTCGGTGTGCTTCGGACTTGGTCGTACGCCCCACGGCTAGCATCCACGGAGAAGGGCACTGCTCTTCTCTGATCTAGTGCTCCTGCTGATGCATCGTTGCTTTGCTCGCCGATCATATGCGTCACGATGAAGTTCAAATCTCTTTCCGTCAAGATATTTAGATCTCATTAATTGACAAGTACCGAGAACGCCAGCATGGCAAATACCACGGCTAAACATGCGAGCTTAGCCAACGCCGTCTCTACGGCTCCTTGCCAATTCTCGAGTGAAGTTCCGTGGCGAGGTTCCTCCATGTCTCTACTCACGTCTCCCTCCATGGGTGATTTGCACAGGCCTAGTAATCCTCCGCGGCCGTTGGTTGCGGCGCGAATTGCATTTCGACCGCCTGTCCTTATATTCCCGTTCCTCTTTGCCCCCACTGACTTTCTGTTGACGCGTTTGTCCATAGTGAGGTAGAAGATCATGAACGCACCGATCCAGAAGTCTATTCCGTTTCTTGCGGCGCCGCGTTTTGAAGCGCATAATTTGCCCACACACACTAGATATTCCGTCTTCGAACGCGTCCTTGTTATCATGTGTCCCTGGACGCTGAGGTGAGACGCATGGAAGTCCTGCAAACATGATACACCCACAGTTACGCAGTACACCGGCCCTGTACGATGTATATGGTAAGCCTATTGATCACGGGCAGCAAGGGGGTTACTTACCGCCCCCGGTTTGAATTGTGCACAGCTCCTGGCTGGTCACACAGTCATACAGGTACAGGAGGCCGCGATCGTCGTGGAGTATGATCGTTTCGTCGTTGGCGCAAGAAACCACCCTAATGTCGCACCTTTCAGTCAATTCTACCGGCAACTGGGCCGCTCCGGTATGTTCTCGGATCTCTCCTGATACCGGCGAGTCATAGAGACTTAACCCATCCCGCATAGTGTGGATGATAATGCTTCCTTTGGGGGAGACGGCTACTGATCCGCTGCGTGAAGAGCAGATTCTTAGATAGGATCCTGAGGTAGACAAGGTCGATTTTCTCACATTGGACTGGCCAGGCGGTACCTCCCCATGATACATCCGGAGTCTACGTCGAACTCGAGTCTACGCGCAACGGCGATCAGTATCTGCCCGTATGGACTCCCGTGGACACTCTCGCCGACTCACAATAGTCCCCGTGTGCCGTAGAACACAAAGAGCGTGTTGGCTCTTCCCGCCTCGGACTTACGAGTTCTTCCCATAGCTCTCACCCGGAAGTGCAGGTGAGATACTTCTGTCTGGTCGTGCACAGAGTTGAGTGTCCACTTCGGGGGACCTGACAACGGGATGTTACAGCATGCTACACCCGCAGGATTGTCCAAATGTTCGTACCCTCGAGCCCTTCCGCAAGAGACCATACCTTGACTATTCCAGAAGAAGAGGCCGCTATTGTTCCGCACTGAGAGCCAAAGGCGAGGAGGGCGTCGTCTGCCGCTTCCCAGCCGGCATACGCTAGTTCAAACGAGACAGTTGGGCCTGGAGGAAGCCAGGTCCTGGTAAGCCGCCAGATCCCCACGACGCCATCTTTGCAGGCGACTCCCATCGCGGGTTCCCCTTGTGGGGTTCTTGCACAGCATAGCGCCACCACTCGAGATGTTGGGTGAGTGCACTTGACTAGTTTCTCTCCGCTCCTTGTACTCCAAAAGGTGACGGTGCCATCGAGACCTACGTAGAGGGTCGGCGGTCAGCTCACGTCGAGCACTCATTCTCTATATTTACTCAATGAGATGACAACCGCCCCATCTGGACTCATGATCAAGGATGTGACCATGTGCTTGAGGTGAGCCGTCGCTATGAGTGTCTCGGTATGGCCGTGATTCACAGCTGGCGTGGTCTCCATCGAGTTAGAAGTAGCGGGGGCTGTCAGAGCGAGGGATGTCAGAGATGTCAAACCTCGCTCGTTACTTGTTCCCGAAGACATATCATGACGCGCTCGTACGGTGGCCTATAAAGGCAAGTCGATGAGACAGAGTTCGAATTCACCTATGCCATAATTGGAGAGTCCGTCTGCGGCCTCATTTAAGGCGATGAGACTGGGATTTCTGTCGTACTAATGACTATGACCACCACGCCGTAAGTTGAGACACCTTCACACTTTCTCTAGCTTCGATACCAAGACACTGCTGCAGCATACCAGGAGTTCCCTCGTTTGGCCCGCATCATGGGTGTATACTGTCCGGCGACGCCGACGGGGGACGATGGGACCAAGCTTCTCTCACTTTCGAGGGCACTCCGGGTCAGACTTGTGAGTACGCATCTTGTGACCACCGTCAGCCGTCTTATTGTGACTCCACAGACAGGCTGATAGTTGACGGAGCTAGGGCTAGGCCCGCGAACAATGTGCTCGCTGTGGACATGAGTCAAGGGCAGTTGGTCATAGAGTCATCTGAGGTAAGCACATCGATAACGGTTGCAGAGTGAAAAGACCAGGCAGTGACCCGCGAGCTCATATTCAGAGGTTGCTGGAGGTTATCATCAAGCCCGCAGATGTGTATGCCCACGGAGTCACAGAGGCATTGCATGTCCGGTTGGCGGATATAGCTTCCTTCTGGGAGTTCCTCGCTGCCTTGGGGGTCGCCCGCGTTGGATCACCGAAGATAGCATATGAGACGAGGGCTGAGCTCGATGTGGAGCTATTGAGTTCACTTCTCCGCAGAATCATAGAGACTCGAGATGAGCTGAGACAAACATGGGGCGGCGTTTCTGGAGAGGACAGCAAGCAACCTCGTTTGTCGCTGCCTATTGACTAGTAGACAAGACAATACTATGTACAATCGGTGCGATGCTAAGTGAATAGAAGTCTGGCTCAGGTCTGGCTCGCCGTGGAGGCCTGGAGGTCGAGGTCCCCAGCAAGAATCGGCAGAGTACGTTCACATCGGAGGGTTATACCATATCTGCTCAGTATCAGTTTTGAAGTTGTAGCCAGAAATAGCCAACAAAGCAATTGAGCAGTAACCAGCGAAAACCCACTGTAGTACCCGTAGGTAGGTACCCGAATACATGCGCTCCCTTCGATTACGGTGACCCACCTTCTCCGCATCTGCCTGCTCGCGATCGCCGGCTGGCATGTTCTTCCGCCAGCCTGCTCGTCAGCTCTCAGTGGAAGTTAAGCCCGTCCGAGGGCACCTTGTCCCGTTCACCGACAAGTTTTCCTGCGGATGCATCTCGTGAGGTGTCCGAATAGAGGCCCAAGACTGATCCGAAGATGTCGGAATTGCTTATGTAGCGCGCCCCTACGCGTACAATTTCTGAACTTGACTCGAAACCAGTAGCCACCGTACCGAATGAGTTGCTTTAACTTAAGCTGATATTGTCCGCACCCAATTGTCGCAACCAGCATCCTCCGAGTCTGTGCTACAGTTAGTTGGTGACACGTATGGTGAGTGTTCTGCATGATCAAACAGGAGGCTTTCTGCGCGGTTGCTCAGGGTAGTACCGTCCCGTGGGACGTCCAGTACTTGCTGCAACTCTGCAAGTTACTTCCGTGTGCGGACCGTTGCGAGCGCAATCATTCAGGCCCTGTGCATCTCCTATCTCCTCTATTCTTCATGATAACATGATCCCCTACGCCAGCGGCTGAGCGTGCGGGAATGGCAGTAGCGTGTCGTAGACTCTGCGCGTACTTATTCGTCATGTCACAGATCACCTGAAAAGACCTTTGGGTCCCATATTAGGCTCGCGCTCACGCTCTAGTCAAAGCTATCGCATGCGGTTCACGTAACTTCCCGGAACTGCAGGTTGACGGCGGGTGCCTGTGCCGTTTAAGGCAAGTCTTACATCGGCTCGGTCGTCGGAACTGATTCCCTGCCAGCTATATAGTAGATCCCACCACTACCAATAGCGATAGCAATGTGCCCTAGTCACAGTAATGTCGTCGGCCAACAAAGTGGAGGTATGTCTCCGTCTTTCGAGGTACGAGCGCGGCGATGCTCACGGCCACAGCAGAGTCTGTTCGCAGACAAGCTCATGACCATTGTGGTCGTATATGAAGGGATCCTCTCATATTGTTCTCCTCTAACGCTGGTGCGCCTCTCAAGGGTTTGTCATGCCACCCACGCTGCGGTACAAGACTACATGCACATTGCGTACAGCTGTAACATCAATCATCGTCTCCGTCACTTCTTCTCCGATCCTCTAGCATTTCGGTCCCTTCAAGCGCGAACGGGCACCGTTATCACGGGTTCCTTCGCTCTGCAATTCTTTGATAGGTCGGAAGTTCCGAAGACTGGCCTCGACATCATCGTCCACATGCGGCACCGACGGGAAGTGGGGAGGTGGTTGATCGGAGCTGGATACTGTTTCCGTCCAGCCCCGCACCAAGATCCGGATTTCGAGATTACCATCTTCAACACCATCAGTCTGACCGCAGGAGGACTCATTGCATTGGACGGTATCGCATCGGTCATGACATTCCAGAGAACTTCCGCGCCCAACGAGACAAGAACCGTCAAGCTCATCGTTGCCGGGAATGCTCCTATGGAAGTCGTGTTAAGCTCCCACTCCAGTATGATCTACTAAACGCACGTACTGCGGTGCAAGTACTGATGAAGCTCACCCCAAGCTTGTGCGATGAACGTGATCAGCTATGAGTCCGCATACTGCCTCTTTCCACGGGCCACCCTTGAAGAGCGACTTACGCTGTTGAGCTCGTCGAGTAAGGGAATCTACAGAAACCGTGGTGAAGCCCTCGCAAAATATGTGGAGCGAGGATTCAATGTGATACTCACGATACCCGCCAACTCCCGCCAATTCTCTGGCCCATGTTCTGCCTTTCCTCTCGGATGGCGATGGATAGACGATGACATAAGTTGGGTTGTGAGCCTTGATATGTCTGGGGTCAACCTGCCCCGGCCGCTGAACTCCCAGTCTTCGCCCGTGGAGCATGACCCCTCCTCGATTACCAACTGGCATATGCGCTACAACCAGACAAAGGGCGCCGTTATGCATTTCAGCCTTGTCAGCAGCGACCTCCTCGGTTACAGCTACCTCATCGGAGATCAAGACCTCCTTGCGTATCTCCCACGTTACCTCGCAAACTGTCTCCAAGCAGAGAAAGACAGGCTTGGCCACAATGCCGTGGCGTGGGCTTTGTAAGTGACGAACTCCAATCAACCGAGAAGCCCAGTATCTCATAAGTATTGACGGCACCAGGTTTGATTCGGATCTTCCTCGAGTTTGTAGGGAGTTCATCCGTGCAATGGGACACAGGAGAATGTCCTGCATGCGCACATAGCTCAGCACCGCAAGTGCAGTCTGTGGCATGCTGACCGAATGGTAGAGGTAATAGATATCCGCCCCTTGCCGCCCCTGGCCATAATCAGGTCGAGACCTAAGTAGCACCTACACAGTATATAGCAAGTACTGTCGTACATCGCGTAACATGATATCAAACACACCTTCACCTCTATGTTGAGAAACAAAAGGAAGCTGAGCTCGCGAGGTTGGCAAGTCGTCGAAGGTCGTCGTTCGGGGGTGGGGTCGGTCCTAGGCGGGAGGCTGTGCAGCTTTATCAGCGGCGGGCCCGGGGCGCGAGACGTGGCACTGCGCCCGACGCGCGCGCCCAATCTCCACGCTCTGCTCGTCGTGTCCGCCGCTATCCTGTCGCTGCCTCCCATCCGCTATGGACAACCCAAGCCTCCACTTCCTCCTCGTCGGCATTGCAAGGCGTGCAGACGGGCGGCGGCGTGCAGCTGCTCGCTCCGGACGCATGCGGAGCACCGACCGCGCCCCCGCTTGCCCTCAGCCTACACACCGCTCTTAGCAGCACCCTGAGCGGAGAGCGGATCATCAGACCAGGTTCTCTCCGAGGTAAGTCGTGCTCCCATCTTCTACAGCGGACATCGGGGCTCATCTGTGGTTTCGACCAGGTGTACATGTTTGCCTAGCGCTGGACGACACTGAGGGCTCAACCAGACAGCGCTGTACGTGCATGTTCCGATGCCGTGGAGGAGAGGATGCGCTTATTCGACTTTTCTTACAGGGGAGACGGTGTGTCGAGAATGTTGGTGCGCACTGAGGAGTCCGGCCACGCACGCGCGCGCGGCCCGGCCGAACCTCCTTGTCCGCAAAGCACGGTACGCAGTTCTCTACGGTCGAGATTACGGGCTGACAGGGAGTCAAGCAGGACTAGATTCGCATGGACACCTTCTACGCTGTGTGCGATATCGACCTTTACGAGGCACACGCGTCCCGCAGCTGGACATCTTCTGTCGTGAAGACCCTCGCCCGATATCCTGCCCGGACCATTCATTGCTTGTAGCTGGTGAGTCCGTCGTCGTGTTAGGTGTATCTCGTCGGGTGGAGGCCTAGGCACATCAGGGGCCGCGGTAGGATGCTCCACGTTTGATCATTGCCGGCGACCACCATCCGAGCTGCATGCGCTGACGACCCGTGCGCTCTACACACAGCTCCGCCTCTGCGACGTGCAGCTCCTAGCCAAGTACCGTGGCACCTCGCCGGCACCTCACTCGGCTCTCCCCACTCCGCTCTTTGCATCGTCGGCTGCCCTGGCACCGACGAACGCTGATGCTCGTACGTCAGCCTAGGTCACGTGACAATGTTCAATGTGCAACTTACCGTCCGCGCAGATTCGTGAATTCGCTCGGCTGATGCCCGCCACGCTCCGGAACACCTGTGTTCGCATCGAGTGCCTTGACTCTGGCAATATCGACCGTTTTCGTGAGTACGTCCGATAGACGCGACAGGCAGGTATGCTGATCAGCTGATCTTGTGCGCCGACTACAGTTTGGACTGGGATCCCCCAACATCCTGCCCTCTGGCTTCCTGCCTGCCGAACCTCCTATAGCGACAGCAACCAGCCACTGGGCACGACTGTCAGGTCTCCCTTGCAGCTGCGTGGTACCGCTGCCAACTGGAACTCGAGACCGACATGTTGTGTGCAACCAGCCAAGGTATGTACCTCGGCACAGCGTGGCGGCTGTCGAGACTAACCCGGACTATCGCTCTTTGCATCTGTTTTGCAGGAGGCAGAACGCGAGATCTGGCCCGTGCGTCTCATCGTACCACAAACGCTGTCAACGTCAATGACATTGTAGAACGGCGCAGATCGGTATATCGGTTGACGAACGCCGGCTTAGCAAATCACTGCAGACTACAGCGTACACTCACGTTGAGTCGTTAGTAATGCGGAGCTCGTGCCACGTTCCCGAGGGCACGGTCAGTCGCAGGATACCTGACTGCGACTTGAATGAACGGCCGTCGCAGGCTGCTCTGGCGGGGGTCGTATCCAAGTCGGCGTGTCCAGCGAGGTCGACGAAGACAGAGCGGGATCCCGTTCTCCGGGAAGAACTGCGGATGAACTCATTCACCGCTACGAGACCAACTCCGTGTCCACGAGGCCCGCAGCTGGGTAGATACGTCCGTGCAGCGGAGACACCGTCGACCCCGCTCACCACTGTGGGCGATGTGCAGCTGGCCTGGACCCCACTCCCACTTGCCCGCCGCGTTCGGCACACACGTTGTGCAAGGGGAGCCCTGCCCCTACCCCCTTGTGTTGCACTCGCGGCCGGACCGCGGCGCTGACCGGTCCCCTCATCAACACGGCAGGTCGTTCTCTCCAGGACCCAAAGCTCTTTGTAAATCTGGGTGCGGTCCGCTCGGGCAGACCCATGGCGGAGCAGAGCGCACCGGTTGCGGCCTTTGCTATCATGCCTGTCGGAGGCTCGCCGCAGTTCCCACAGCATCCCGGTATCGCCAAATCTCCTCAGATTGCGTCGGCGGTTTCGCGCCGCCCGGTCTGATCACGCAAGCCACCGCGCTCATCCACACTTGTGCAGGCGCGTGCCTCGCTAGGACAGCGAAATAGTTGCTTTATCGCTCTCCTTGCGTACTCTACATCGTCCGCCGACTCCACCTTCCCCCACGATTTGCGAAGTCATCAACCTGCTTTACGACACCGCCGTCCAACCAGCCACTACCCCCTTCTCCATCATCGTAACCTCCCGTATCCAGCCTGTTAAGCGCTTCTCCCTGGTCGACGGCCCTGCCCCTCTACCGCTCGCGGCCGTCGTGAACGATGGCGATCCCACCTCCGCGTCTGTTATCAAGAATGTACCGCTTGAGCGGCGTGCGTCAAAACGACTCTTCAAAATGACCGGTGGCACTGTTGCAGTCCTCGTGACCACAGCCTGGCGCTGCGCCAGCGCAAGCTCCAGAAAAGCCGCCGGAGTGCAGCAGCCCGAGTTGTACGCGCACGGTCGAATCAGAGAGTGCGGGCGAGCTTGAGAAGCCGTCCCTTTGTTCTTACAGATCGAGAGGGAGGCGGAAAAAGTTGCGGTGGAGACGGGCTGTCATTGTAGCTATCGCTCGAGCTCGAGGCCAACGATGGGATCATGGAGAAAGTTGTGCTGTCGCTCAACATCGACCATGACTGTCGTCGCCTTATTGTTTTGAGAGCACCGCTGACGCTGCAGCAGGATACCAAGGATCTGCGCGCGACGGCTGTGAGCAACCAGACCTCTGCAGCCACAGATGATCGGCGCGATGCTCCAGCCGCAGGCGCGTATACGTACATGGTATCGACGGTGCGGCAGGGGCAAACATGAGTTGGACGCGACGGTGACTGCGAAGGGGGGGGGGGGCAGCGCGCGGGCATCCATCGACACCTGGAGGGCGAAACTGGACACGGCTCGTTGAACGAGGCAAGTGAGGGGCGGTATCGATGCGGTCGCAGTGGAGCTGTAGCTTCATAGACCACATTCAGACGGAGAAGCCAATGGTGGATGTCAGTTGCGGGTAGAGGGGCTGCCGAACACCGTTCAGTCCGCACCAGGAGTCTCTCGAGGACCTGGACCACACGGCCGCCATCGAGGTGTTCGGGCACGTCGGAAAGGACATCTCGACCCGAAGCTCTGCGTCGAGCAAGTGCAGGGCCCGGACGTATGAGCAGCAGCTGCCACCGCCCGATATACAGGGCCACGGCGGCCCGTGTTGGAGATCAGGAGCGCGACGGACTACCCGGAGCGCAGGCTGAAGGCGATTGCGGCGAACGAGATGAGTGCACTGCTCAGACTAGTTCCATAACGAGCTGTCGGGCTTTGTCGCGGGCAAGAAGCTGCGCATGACATCTGCGCTCCCGTCGCCTGCGCTGGCTCGCACATATATATACGTCGTGCCTCTATGGCATCGTCGTTATGCGATCCGAGCCTCCATGTTCAGTATGCAGTGTCTACATTACAAGTCTACGCAAGCGTACGTATGCACAAAGGCGTACAGTTCAGCAAAATGGAGTTGTATGCGTGTCAGAAAGTCGGCTGTTTCCTCCGCCTGGTGATTTGATTTGGCTGTTGTGCTTAAGCCTCCGTTATCGACGTGTAAGCACGGACCAACTCACTGCTAGGAACTTCACCGTATATTGGGGAGGTGCACGAGTCTTGCGCGCCTGCGTGGTTTTGCCCGAGCTCGACTTCTTTGATGTCTTCGTGAGCTTTGTTGGTTTTTTCGGGGTGCAAGTATCGCTAAGAGTCTAAGAATTGTCATGGTTAGGTGCTGTGGCAGTATGGTCTTACATGGGACGCACCACCGGAAAGTGGCTTGGTGCAGGATGGGTGGCGACCATTTGGTCAGAGCATTCTCCCTCTGGATCCCGGTCAGCGTAACCATCGTCAGGATTAGTGGCCGGTGGCACTGGATTGACAGGTTGTTTTCGCTTGTAGGCGGACTAGCATGAAGCCTCCGGTAAGCGATAGTATCCCCAACAAAGAATCCATATAATACTAGTACCTCGTTATCGCATACTGAGGGGGAACTGTCCGGCACAATTCCAAACGTGACTGCCGGTGTCTCCCCTGCAGTGCTCCGTATGATACACCACACTTGACTACCCTGCGACGCCGCCTCTTTAGCGATAGGCTCGTGTCATATGGCTGATACACATACCCGGTAGGTGGTGGTCTTCTCGCCTGTTGGAGATACTGTCGTGGTCACGGGTATCATCATAGTACAGGGCGTAAGTTTCCAAAGGTGCCGAGGGCTGCTGGTTGTGTCAGTCGTTGTAGGAAGTCATGGTCTTTGAAGCATGCATTTGGGATGTGTGGGTGGCGGCAAGATCTGAAGTTGAATCTGGGTGGCGTGGTAGGATGATCTTACCGAATTCTATGTATAGCTATAGGTTGGTTTCTCGATCAAATCTCAGATTCAGATCTCTTGGCGATCGATCGCACAAATTGCCTTATATACACACCTGTGCCTGCCCGAAGTTCGAACTGATTATAACAGAATATTAATCTATATACTCGAGTAGAGTGTTCGTGATCATGGCAACGAGAGGCAACGAGGTGACGCATGACGCTGCCGCGGCATTATGCATAATGAGCTCTGGTATGCACTTCCGTATGTACATGGGTTGCGCTTCTCTACAGCAATGGTGCGGGACAGTCGGCGTTCCAAATATGTGTTTTCACGATCTACGGCGGAACCGGCGGAGACGGTGACATAGGGATGGCGAGGCCCTCGGCATGGAGACACCAAGTCCTTATGCGACTGGACGGAGGTCCAATAGTACTGTAGACCACACACGAGCAGTGAGCAGAAGATGAGGGCGTCATAACTTCCTAGGGCCCATAGAAGGTAGCGGAGGGGGAGGCCGAGCTTGGACTTGGTTGAAGCCATCTATCATATGCGCGATAGCGATCCCTTCGTTATCGGATGAGGCACCGCAGAAAGTTGAAACTATCGAGGGCAACCGTTGCGGGATGCAGAACAGGCCGCCAAGTAGTAGTACCTCAGATGCCAGCGGGACTGAGATTTGACGTGAGACACTGCGTGATGCGAACGGCAGCACCGGGTACCATGTGCATGTAGGCATGAACGGTCGGGTGGATACTCCGTAGTGCGACCGCGGTCGTCAGAGGAGCAGCATCTTGAACGCAACTCAATCCGAATGTGTCGGTTGAGGATTTGTTCTTCGACAGCCGGAAACGGAGGCATGCGGCTTTGTCTCGAGGCGAAGAGGGGTACGAGGATTCCGGCATCGCTGATGCCTCCTGGAGGGACGTACAGGAGGCTGAGACGAGGCTGGAATGGGATCAGACTGACGAGACTGGAAGGTGCTTGAAGAGTGATACCGTTGAGAAGATAGGGGTACGAGTCTGGTCGTAGTGGTAGTGGTGGTGGTGGTTGCGGTGCTGATGTGAACGGTGTAGAAGCCTCGCTACGCATATCGCACTACAGGAGGCGATGGCGGTAGTACTGACACTGGGCCCGATGATGGTGGTGATTGAACGCGCGATCGAGGACCTCGGCGCTTGGGCCGCTGTGGAGAGAGATTTGCAAGCGTCTTGCCGACGCGAGGATGAGCGAAGAAGTCGATTGCGAGATCCTGTCTGCCACGAGCGAAGTCGCCGAAGACATCGGTTGAGCATTATCACGCCCCATGTATGGACCAAGATCTTAACAGACAACGCCGCTCACATACCTCCTCTCATGGCGAGAAGATGCACGCGAGAACTGTGGACGCGTGTTGGCCGAGCTATCAGAATATAAGCAGGCAACAGGGTCGGCGTCAAGGACCCGCGCGTCACTGCAAAGTAGGACAACAGCCTCCGCGATTAACCCATCCTCCGCAAATCCGACCTCAGGAGCAGCGTTCGCGTCGGCGATCAGACGTAAGCCAAGTCGTAGCTGCAGAAGAGCAAGCTGTATCGGCATGCTGATGTCTGCATAGTCGCCATACCCACTGTCCGGACGTTGAGAGAACGCTGCGGTGGACTCCTGGAGGACCCGGTCGCGCATCGAGGCAGGTGCTTCACGGTTTTCCAACGCAAGATGACAGCATCGACCTTGGACTCCGAGATGACTTGCTCCAAGAATTGCGAGACTTCTGTCCAGTACGCATGCTGTCGAACCACGTCTGAGCGCGATGGCACAACCTGGAACTCCAGTGGGTCGCGTTGTTGCATGTCTTGCAGCATCGTGAGGAGATACTTGATTGGGGCAGTCCCGCACCTGCCGAACGTCCTCCGCTCATGCTCGCGTTGAAGTACCAGTTCTGTCTCATACAAAGCACGCTGCTCGGACCAGATCCGTTTGACACATTGCCGGCCGCTGGGTCATTGGGAACGTTTGAAACGTAGAGCGCAAGGAGAAGTCGAGAGACCGCGATCCAACAACGGCCTAGCGCGGTATAGCGATGGTCGTCTTGCGATGTTGACAAACTCCGCAGAGACGATCGCAACATCTCCTTGTATGCGGCTGATAAGGGCAAGTTTTTGACCGAGTCCAACGTATCCAGTGCATGCGGGATGCTCGAAGGTCGTGGACTGTAGGGAAACTGCTGTGGTTCAAGGCATGCGACGATCTGCAGCACAAACGTTAGGATCTTATTATTATCTGGAGGCCACGATCTTACCATCAGCACGGTCTCTGTCAATAACCTGGCTGCCTGTGAGAAGCGGTCGGCAACGTCCGTGAGATGACTTGAGAATTGAAGCAAGCGCCGTCTCAAGCGTGCTCGTATTGAGGCAGCGTTGCAGCCGGCCGTGAGGTTTCATCGCTACAGTCCTATCAGCTAATCTGTCGACATAGAGTGATGCAAAAACCGACCAGGCCACGACAGTGTTACATAGCTCGGCGGGGTGGAGTAGTGCAGAAGTGCCTGAGACCTAGAGATAGATAAGCGGGCTACTCCTGATGCGGAGGATATGGGCATGCATGAGACCCTCGATGACAGCTGTATAAGTCGCGATATTGCTTGTACTCACATTCGCGGGCGTCACTAGCCCAGAGCAACTGTCGATACGGAACTAGTGTTGTCAACGAGACTTCCCGGTTGGAGCAACCATCGTCGATGAGGTCTTGTATGACCTGTTACTCAGCGAGTGTCGCTTATTCCCCGAAGCGGAGAGAACTTACGAGGTGCGACTCTGTCGGAGACCTTGAGACGGCAACCAAAGCTCGGAGTTGAGCGAAGATGTATGTCATGTCAATCTCCTGCTTCATGTCATCATCCCCCGTCCCTGCTTCCACGAGATGCTGAGACAACAATCAGCGATCCAATATCAGTGAGAGTGGCATGCGATGGAGCCCACAGTTTTCAGTTGTGAGACCACTTGTTCGAGGACGTCCATTTGGTTCGTTCCCTTCAGTACCCCGGGACAAGTTCCAATCGATTACTTGTGCGCGCAGTTCTGAAAAGAGAGAGGCTCGTTCAGTTTGGCGTTGGTCATCGCGACAAGGTGGACATACTCGGATCGTTCAGTGCAAACGGAACACGCCCATCGGAAGCCTCCAGATCATCCAGGCGACTCTCAGCATTTTGGGGCTTTGACGATAGTGTCCTCCATATCTCCATCAGGCCAGTTCCCGACTTCAATGAGATGACCTCTTCGACAGCTACGACATTGCGAACAATATTTGTGAGTCCCGGAGAGGGCTCAGCCACGGAGCGCTTGATTAATTCGAAGGCGGCGATTGCAAGAGAGAAATCGAACGCTCCCGAGGCTTGCACCGCATGAGATAGGAAACGACCACGACCATAGGCTACGATGTTGAGGAACTTGTCAACCACCTAACGGGGAATCAGTACTCAGTACTTGTACCCATTACTCCCAGTCGAAACGTACTTGATGTCTGACCAAATCGATGCTTCCGGCGTCGAGAAGCGCCATAGCGCCCTCCTTGATGGACTCCACGAGAAGCTTCACGTTGATGGCAGCTTGACGTTGCAGGCGAGCGCGATCGCTGGTGTGTACGAGTTGGGTAGTGCGATCGTCGTGCGAGAGCGATTCGCCGTATTCCGTCGTGACAGAGACGAACAATCGCAAGTAGCGCAGTATTGAAGCTTCGTCATGACCCTCAGAAGTGGTCGGTCTTGCCAGGGCGGAGATTGCGTAGAGCGGCTTGCAGTAGAAGATGAGCTTTTATGATCCACTCACCTGAACTAGCGCCACTCACCTGCGCAAGCATTGCATCAGGCGGGATACTCGATGTTTGACTGAAATTCCTCCGCATTTGGATGATAGTACGACAAAGGTGGCTACACTCTAGCGTTCCCAAGTACGTGCGGAGGGTGCGAAGGTGCGATGGAGACGAACAGTCGGAGTGTGAGATGTAGCGGGATAGGTGGGAGAGGGCAATCGGGACTACTTGGGCAGCCAAAAAATGAAGCAGCGCTCGATCTCCCGCTGGTGTACTCGGAGAAGAGATCACCTCGGGACCCAACTCAACAGCGATCGCATTGAAGGTATCTTCAGGAAGAAGTCGACTGGCAGATGTGCGCATAGACTCTGATCCAGAATGACGATGTTGACCGAGTCCTCGTCGAAGCAGGGCATGCTCCGAGACTAGTTGCCTGAGGTCCATACCACCGGAGAGGGCGATCGATGAGCAGCGAACGTGGTCAGCGAGACGGCATAGGTCTTCGGTTTCAAACGAAGAAGTCAAGGCAATCTCGATACCACGGTTCCGCATTGCCCTGGAGAGCTCCCCGTACTGGCCGTCAGCGCACATCAAGAGCCTGAAGTCTGGGTGGGGATACAAGATCTGAACTTCGCCATCGACTGCACCGCGTTCGTTGAGCACCAGCGAACCACCCATTTCGCAGAGGGAGTTGAGGCGTTCGAGTACCGAAGGGTTGCATAGATTGGCGCCATCTAGAAGTAGCCAGTGTCCTTGAGGGCGCGAACCAGAGGACCGTCGACCCATTCCAAACGAGCTGCTTGGATGCGTCTTCCACAGAGTTCTTGCACACGGACCTGCGCTTGAGAACACCGAGCGCCGTATGGTTCCAAAAGTCCGCCAAGTCCGCTGAGAACCTCCATCAAACCATTCGCGACGCCTGCGAGGGCGTTCGTCGACACCGCCCGTGCATAACTCTGCAACATGGTGAGGTAGTCAGCAGTCGCATGCAGTCTGGATCCAAAGTCGAAGCTCGAGATGTCGTCCACGAGATTCACGACTTCCCGAATGACGTCGGAATAACGATACCCAAGGTCGGTTTCCTCGAAGCTTCCTAGTACATCCGTAGCATCCGTCGCATTGTTGATGGATACCTCGCGAAGAGTCCTACCCATAAGGTTGGCCATCGTTCTCACCAGCGCGGTCTTGCCACTGTTCCGAGGCCCGGTTGGGATGGCGAGCCACCCGTTTTCGATGCACATGCCGAGTGATTCGAGAGCAGAGAGATATGCCTGGAGCACACGACCACTTCGTAAATGTGAGAGACGCCCTCCCCGCTGTCCGTGATGGTGGCCGACCTGGAGGTGCGTCGGAGAGGCAAACGCTGGCGGTCGGTCGACGTGGGTCTCTCCCGGGAAAAGGCTTCCAAATAGCTCGCATGCCCGCGCGCGATCGTCGGAAGTCCTGAACCTTTGGAGTATGACGGAAGACAGGTACTCGGACGGGTGAGCAGGCGGATCGGTACGATCGAGGAGGGTAGCCCATCTGATGACATCTCGTGGGTTGAACTCCCATGGGGCACCCTCCCGGGCGAAGGACCGCTTGACCATCGTCTCCTCGTTTAGGACAGCCATATAGGCGACCATCTTCTGCAGTATATCGGCAGGGTATTGGGGAAAGAGATTCCGGCAGATGAGAAACAGGTCATTCGGGGACATCTCCTGCACGTAAACCTTGGTGAACCGTTTGAGGATCGACTTCGGCAGGCCTTTGCGACCACCACCTTGGTGTAACGGATTCTGGGCTGCGAAGATGCGGAAAGAAGGATGACAAACGAATGAGCGCCCTAGTTCGGGAATGTATACTGTGCCGCGGTGATCCAGAACTGCGTTGAGGCCTTCAAGGACAGATTGGGGGGCAAGGCAAGGTTCATCTCGTCGAGGAGAACCCAGTGCCCTTCCTGCAAAGCTCGGAGGAACTCAGCGTCTTTCCAGGCGAACTGTCCGGGATCGCCGCCTTCCACAGGCAGATCAGAACCGAACAGGTCAACGAGGTCCGTCTGGTGCGAGAGGTTGAGACGACACAGATGGTATCCGCACAAGTTGGCCAATGCCGCTACGAGACTTGTCCTGCCGACGCCAGGACTGCCCTCGAGCATGATGGGCTTGAGAAGCTGACATGCGCGAACCACACGCATGACATTATCGCGGGTCGTAGGCGCCTCGAGACTGAAGCTCTGAGGCAACGACTCCCGAGGTCCACGAGGGATGGAAAAGATGCCGAGGCGAAGCGAGGAGGAATCTGACGACAAGGTGGTACGGTCCAGAGCTTCCTCAAGAACGGGTACTAGGTCTTGCAAGCGCGCAGTTGCGTCTGACCTCAGGCGGTCCAAGGCCTCCTTGGAGTAAGCTGACAGCTGCGGCATAGAGCCCAAGCCGTCAAGGAAAGTCATCTGAGCTGCATGGTGCTGGTTGCGATATCAGCATCTGTAGTACACTGCGAGACGTGTGCCATTGACTCACGAAGACCTGCCCAGGTGTCAGAAGGTTCGCGCTATCGTTCTTCACAGCGGCATTCGAGGAAGAGACCCACGCCTGCACATATTTAGCTGCCAACCAACGAGACACGACTGCGACTACTTACCAGGACATCTTGCAAATTCGCGGAAGAGCGATCGCCGACAGCACTGCAAAGCCACTCGACGAAGTCCAAGAGAGGATGAGTGAAGTCTGAGGACGTCGTACTGCCATAGTGTCTCGACGATACACTCCAAGTCCTTCCTGTCCGTGATGGGCGGTACCCAAATCTTGGTGAATCGGTTACGCAAAGCTGGCGATAGCTCCTGCTGCCGTAGTCGCCACCAGGGTTCATCGTCGCGACCAGCTTGAAGTCATCAGCAGCTTTGATGGCAAGGATCTCCGCGTCATTACCGCCTTGTTCGGCGAGCACGATGGTACGCCCAGTTACAGGGACGCTGTTGAGGCGCTCAAGAACGGAGTCGTCGGCCAGCGAGATCTCATCGAGGAGGAATACATCGCCGTTGCGCATCGCCTCGACCAGAGGCCCGTCGCGCCACTCGAAGAGAGCGGATAACCGTCGCAAGCGCCCACGCAGGTCTTGCAAGGCAGTTGTCTGCTGCGAAGGAAGCGACCCGCCCTTGAGCAGGCTGTCGATAGCGCCGGCCAGCGATGTAGCATCCTCCGCGACACCAGTGACACCCAGTTGCGACAAGGTCGACATTGCTTCCTGCACTGTCTCAGCTTCAGCCGCTGCCTTGTTGCGTATAGGCCTCAGGCCGCCGATGAGATCCGCAGTTTCCGTGTTCTGGTGACAGTTGACCGTGCGCAAGGTCCGATTGAGAACCTCTGCATATAGTTGGCAGACTGAGGTCTTCCCGCATCCGGTCTCGCCGACCAAGAGTACGGGCTCATTGAACCGGAGCGCGCGAGCAGTCAGAACGAATAGACGTTGCATGGCGACGGTCCAGACGACCTGAGAGGACGATGGAAGGGGGCATCCAAGGAATGTCTCCGGAGCGAATTTGGGGTGCTGCATGTCGTAGAGGGAAGACTCGTCGATACGAACCTTCATGATGGATTCGATCACCTCCTTGACAACAACCTTATCGTCGTCTCGTCTCGCTCGCTCCGCGAGCAGCATGTACCCGTTGGCTGCAAGCTCCTCGTAGCTCATCGCGTCCCGTCCCGCCCACCGGAAGAGGTCACGGAGGGTGGGATGCTTGCTCTCGAAGACGCGACTCGACTGCCGGCGCTTCTGCAGCTCGCGGAAGACGCTCACGATGCGCTGGCCATACGAAGGAGCGATGCGACAGCGCTGGCAGAGGATAGTCTCCAGTTCGGCTTGAGGAACGTCCTCGAAGTGGACCTCGAAACGGTTTCGGAAGGCGCGAGACAGCACCTTCCGGCCTGCATACAGGCCGGGCGGGTTCTGCGTCGCGCAGAGCATGAAGTGGGGATGAGGGCATACAACCTCCTGCGTCTCGAGAATCACAACTTCGCGGTTGTCGTCCAAAAGACGGTTGAGAGCTTCCAGAACATCTGTGGGCGCGAGATTGAGCTCGTCGAGGACGATCCAGTCTCCTTGACGAAGCGCGCGGACCAGGAGACCCTCCATGAACACCAGCTTCCCGGTGACAGGGTCAGACACATACGTGCCAATGTACTCCTGGATATCCGTATGCTCGTGGTTGTTGATACGCACGAAGCGATGACCGGTGCGCTTGGCGAGGTACTCGATAGAGCTCGTCTTGCCACTTGAAGTAGGACCCTCGATGAGCACAGGGAAACGCTGAGCCGCGATGATGCGCACGAGGTCGATTAGTTTGGTCTCGACGGAAGGAGTCATGATGTAGTCTTCAGCAGGGTCCTCTGGGAGTGGGCCGCGTTCGAGATAGAACGGTCCGAACTTGATGAACGCACTTGGGTCGCCAGGAGGGAGAGGCTCTTTCGTCAAGAGCGAGCGAGGGTTCCGGACGCCTGCCAGGATGTGTTTCTGAGCGAGTGCTGTCACCGCTGTCGCGCTGGTACCATCCAAAGCCATCGTGAAAGCCATGAGGCACCCTTCCCACAACGCGCGCCTCAAGGAGTACGTAGTCGCCATGTCGGACGCAAACGTCAGCGCGCGGGCCAGAGTGCGCATACTGAAGTGTGGGCGGTGGTTCGCGCCGTCTGCAATCTGTCGCTCCTCCGCGAGACGCTTTACGGCCGTGTAGAACTCAGCGACGTCCATAATAGCGCCCTTGTCGCCGACCGCGCACGCACCGATGTATTGTGCGACGATGGTGAGTAGAATTTCCCGGTCCGCGTCAGGTGGAGGGACGTCAATCTCCGTGAAGCGGGAGCGAATATTGGAGGGGAGATCCTTCTTGCCGACGTCCGTGGCCGGGTTCATACATGCGAAAAGACGGAAGTCGGGATGGCGAGAAATGGGTTCGAGCGAACCTTGCTCGGTCAGTGTGATGGAGGCAGTAGGCCCGTGAAGCAGACCAGATATTGATTCCAGCATCTCCGGGGTCGCGAGATTCACCTCATCTAGCAGTATCCTGTGTATGCGGTCAGTCAGGCTCGTCGCTTGGCACGTCTCACGGCTGCCTACGCACCAATCGCCATTCCGCAACGCCTTCACTAAGGGCCCTTCGACAAATGCAAAAGCAAACTTGCTCTTGCCCTGCACGTGTTGTACTTCAAACGTCTCGACATCGCGCTCGAACGCCTCCCAAGACTCCAACGAGACGTTCAAGCTGGAGTCAACCTTCCTCCTCTTCCGGGACATCCCAACCTCGAGTTCCTTCCTGTACATGGGAGATGCCGTCAGATCTGGGCAGGACAATGGGAATGATCAAGCTTACGCAGGATCCTCGGCCTGCTTCGTCTTGATCCTGTCTTTCGCAAGCCGTACCGCTTCCAACCACAAACCAGCTGCACGCTTCCACTTCCACTCCTGGACGGCCTTCCTCACCGACTCCTCAAAGTGCGAGTTCTTCCGACTGAACGTCCCTCCGAACAACTCGAGAAAGCGTTCCTGCAACTCGCCCCCAGGTACGCGCGCATCCACCGGCTTGAACCCGCCCAAGATGTCCGACGACTCCGTCTGATTCGACAGGTTCAGCGAAACCAAGGGGCGGCGAAGGAGAGTCGCGAGATATGTCACGACGCTCGTCTTGCCTGTACCAGTCACTCCGGTGAGCAAGACGGGTTCCGAGAGTGCGATTGCCGATGCCAGGCGCGGGATGAGAGAAACCGCAGGTCGATGCATTGCGAAGGGACGCGTTACGGGAGGGGTGATGTGGGCTTTCGTGGAGTGTGTGGGGAGACGGATGCGCCCTGCATGCACCGCAGAGACCCGGCCATTCACGTCCTTTTCAACGTCGAAGTCGGGCGTGCGGCTGCCAAGTATCCAGTCGCGACGCTCGTCTGAGAGACCGAGGTGGCCAGCGACTATGTGCGCGATGGCATCGAGGTGGGCGCGTCCGGCGGCGGTGATCGCACCGGACCCAAAGAAGACGTCGCGGGCCTCCAAGAAGATGTCCTCTCGAACAGTGGGATTGGTGTACACTTGGGAAAGACTGATGAATTGTGTGTGATCTTCGTCGATGTCCATCGACTGATGCGAGGCCGGGAGGAGGTTCGAGACTCGCGTGCACAACTTTTCCAGCTCGCGAAGGCCGATGTCCCGAGTGGACGCAGGACTACCCAGAACTCGAACACTTTCCCACTGTTGATAAGACCCTGCGCCGGGGTGCCTGCGAGACGAGGGAACTTCGTGTCGACGATCAACCGCAAGTCGCTCGCAGTAAGTGACCCAACAACGACCTCGTAGAATTTGTGAGCGCCGAAGAACGTAGGAGCGGGAAAAGCGCCAGACCGCGCGGGTTGCAGAGAGCGTGTCGCGAAGAGTGCAAACGTATCCTCCGCTTCGACGGTGCCACGACTGGGAACGTCCAAGCGAGCGCGCCCGCCAACCCACTTGTCGGCGCCGAGCGATTCGACCACGGGCTTGAGGATCCCGAGGACTTCCATGGTCGCGCGGTCGATATCCTCCTAACACCTACTTCCCCTCCGTCATAGCGCGAACGAGAACACCCTCTTTCCACTCGAATGTCCCGGGACGGGTAGGGGACGAGACATACGATCCGAGTAGAGAGCGAGGGTCTAAGGACGTGTCGGCGAGGTGTATAGTGACTGTGTGGTTGCGTGCGTTTGGGTGAAGTACCTCAGCAAGGTGAGAGATGGGTAATGACTTCCCAGGCGGACGGCGCTGATGTCAGGAGGACAGGTAGCTGCATTGATAGGTGTAGGGCGATCTCACGAAGAGATTGAGCCGCTGTCGGGGTATGGATAAGAGCGGACGAGGAGTGCGTCGGGAGAGAGGAGCGAAGCATTAGAATGCCATGCACATGTGCTATCATAGGACTGAGAAATTGTGAGACCCCGGCCGACGTCAGAATGAGAGTGTGCGTACCTCAGCTCTGCCGGATGAATAGGCTCATGCGAGTCGTCGCCATCGGGAATGAAGAGATCGATGGGTAGTAGTAACGCATCCCTCGCGCGCGTTATTCGGTCGAGCTCGATGGCGGGAAGTATCCACCCATCGACGGTGTGCATCGTCCCGTCCGGATTTACGCCATATGCGATGGGGCAGTCGACCTCGGAAACTTCGCCTAGTACCTCCTTCTCTACCTTCACGCGTTCTCCTTCCATCATGCCGACTTGCAGGGCATAACACCTGATCGCGAGGAACCGTACGCCATTGTCTGGATGCGGGGACCAGATGAGTTGCGACAACGGAGCCAGAGGCCACCCAAGCAAACGGGGAAGGGTGCGGTTGGCCTGGAGGATACGGTAGTAGGCAAGGAGAATCCGGTGTAGCGTTGGAACGTCAACGCTACTGAAAATGCCATGAATGAAAGCGCATAGCGGCCCGCGCTCGTTCTCGAATACGCGAATGAACGCGAACAACACTCTGTCAAAGTGTCAGACTTTTCATCCTATATCGAGAGAGCGGATACGCACGGGTGCAGCTCCGGATGCACTTCCAGCAACAGACATAGTGCCTCGAACTTGTCCAATCTCTCCGCCTCAACTTGATGTAACCAGCGAGCGCACAAGTCGAGAAGAAGTGGTCGAAAGAGTGTCGCAACAGTCGTGGTTAGTTGCGGAACACGCAACAGAGCAGAGATGGTGTCGAGAAGAGCTGGTCGAGAGACTTTTTGGAGAACAGCTGAGTATGGGGAGCCATTAGGAATCTCGTCGAGTAATTTTTGTGTCTGTTGTTCGAGATTCAATCGAAGAGGGTCCATGACGACACTGGCAGCAAACCAGCCAGACGTCTCCGAGGAGGCAAGGGAACGCAAGGGAGCCTGGGGGAAGGGAGGAAGGGAGAGGAGTTCTTCGATTCCGAAAATCCTTGAAGCTGCAGAAAACAATGTAGCGCTGAAAGCCTGGCCGTAAGTATGCTACTTACCTACGTATAACAAGTGTCAATAACTCCCTTCCTCGGCTTATTCTCCTACTTACTGGCAGTAAGCTCACGTTTACTTATGTACTGTACCAAACGTACCAACCAGGCTACTCTGCTCTTCATCATCACCCTTCATCATGTTCGCCATCCACTCAATCCACCGCTTCTAGGCAGACACTCGTCATGAAGGACTAGACGAGCTTCGAACCGTACTGCCGACTATCCTCAGTTGCGCGCAAGAAATCAAGAGTAAACTTGTTGTTATTACTGGTCTTGCGGAGCATGGGTCAGGAGAGCTCGCGAGCATGCAGTCCATGTCTCCAGCGATGGAGAATTTGAACATCTGCGATGGAATGCAACGGTGAGAGTGCTTACACTGACGATACGTATTCTGTCCCGCTTCAGGGCAGTGTCCATGGTATCGAACGCACAGAAGTGAACAAGGGTATGTCGAGTACTTCGATGGCATGCTACTGGTAAGTCACTTTGGTTCAGTCTCGCGAAATTACCCCTTCCCTTTTGCGTTCAAGATCATCTAGTACACCATCCGACGGTCGCAATCCAACTTGGGACCGTCCGAAGCCATAGCGCAGCGGTGATTCCGCCGAGGCGACGACACCGGTCAGACACGTTATGTCAATCCAGCCGTTCATCTCCAGGTGCCGTCTCCGAGGCATCACAGGCACGACTGCGCTCTGGGCTCCTGCATACTTCCTCCAGTCTACACGTGGGACCCCACTCATGCATGTACGTGCTTCATCGATCATCACCGCCGCCCAGCCACTACACTGGTACTCGGCGACTGCGCGGCCGTCCCCGATCGAGGAGCTCTTCGTTCTGTGGCGTATATATACCCTGCAGCTGCTCCTTCGCCTTGACTCCCACATCCCAGCTCATCCCCTGCACCAATACACCGACTGAACAACTATGGTCTACGAGTGGGAACCCGGCACCTGGTACGACCTCGGCACCGTCGTCGAGTACCAAGGTATGTCGTGAATTGAAGTATCTCCGTACTTGTCGCTCATGGCTTGCGGCGCAGGACACAAGTATAAGATCATCCAAGCCCATCAGTCTCAGGTGAGTTCATAGACGAAGCGCGAGTGCGGTACATAGCTCACCCCTTGCTGCAGGCCGGCTGGGAGCCCACGGCAACCCCTGCTCTCTGGGGCCGTGTTCCTGAGGAGTACCATGAACATCATGAGCACCACGAACAGCGTCAGGACAGTGGCGGCTACAACCCGGGATACAATGCGCCTCCTCCGCAACAGCCCGGTATGTTGCTTGCTGTGGGAAGGGACATCACGTCACTCACAGCCTGTTGCGATCTCAAGTGAGTCACGGTGCTGGCGGCGGCAACAGCGAGAAGCCGTGGGACCAGCACTCCGAGCAGAAGGTGCCCATTCACGAGGAGGAGCGCAAGCATGGCTGGGACTCTCTCAGCGACGAACGCAAGAAAGAGATCGAGGTCTGTCGCGCCGGACACATATCCTTCTCTGTGTTCGTGCTCCTCATGGTCCTACAGGTTGGGGGTGGTCTCGTTGCCGGACTTGCCGCTCTTGGCGCGGGCTACTTTGCCTACAAAGAGCATGAGAAGAGCGAGGAAGAGGTCAGCGTCTGACCGATTGTCGGAACTCATGTCCTCGCTCTGACGTCGTTCATATTTAGAAAAAGGCCAACGTGTGGGGATTGCAGAACTGGTTACACGACGCGGATGTGCGCACTCGCGGGTACTATGAGGGTAGGGCCCAGGGTCCCGTCTCTTGGATTCTGGTTGAAGGCAAGAACATCCCCACCAACATCGCCATCCCCGGCGGTGAAGAGAACGGCCAGCCTCACTACATCTGCCGAGGCTTCCACGAGGTGAGCCGGAGCTTTATGATCTGCGGAGCCCAAACGCTCAACAGACGTACTTCGTGATCAGGGCAGTCTTCGTGAGTACCCCATGCATGTCGGTCTAGGTTCATCCTTCACAATCTGATCATCTCCTCTCCTTCACCGCTGCGCCCCCAATGTGCAGAGATCGGAAAAGCGTCGCCTATCTTCCAGAAGGGCGGTGTCATCGGGTACGCTCATAACGAGATTCATGTGAGTTGTCTCGCCATGGCTCCGACCGCGCCAAAGTGCTAAGACGGATGCCGCGACAGCTGCCGAAGTTCGAAGTTCTCGTTGGCGACCCCCGTGCCGTCCGCTGGGTCGATTGGGAGGGCCGCGTCGACCTTGAGCGGCTTGGCGCGCGCCCGGTGGAAGGTGGACGGGAGGCTGACGGCACCCCGCTTTTCATCGCTCAGGCGCACCACCACAACGCGATCGTTCCGGGTAAGTGCAGCACTAAGCTCAAGGCGGCGTTTATACCGTACGCCAACTCGGAGAAGGAGAAGAAGGTAGGCTTGTACCTTACTGGAAGCGAAGCATAAGGCTCACGTCGGTTGTGTCGACAGGAGTACCGCATCCTCTGCTACGCTCAGTAATCTGCTCGAAGTGTACCGCTGAGTGAGTTGTACGATAAGCAGCGCTGTTGTTGTCGTCGCTGTTATGTACCAAAGTAGGAATACAACTGTGCAATTATTGGATCGCAGTACTGCCTCCAGGCCTTCTACGCATCCGTATTCGTTCAATCACCCCCTTCTGTGTATCAGGTCATTCTGTATGACCAGCAATCCAGCATAGATCAAGTCCAACCTCGGCGTCGACACGCCATATGCCCTTGCCCGCCTCAACACACCGCCGACGATCGCCTCGACCTCCATGGGACGTCCACAGTCCAGGTCAACCAACATTGAAGGCCGGAAAACCGACTTCGGGTTCTCGTTCGAGAGAATAAGGTCTATGACTTCATCCGAGAGCATCTCATCCACCGCCGGCGAGGGTGCGAGCGATGCGCGCGCGACCGTGAGCACCTCTGCCATGATGTCCCGAAGTGCCTGGCGAGACGCGGGCTGGGCGAGGACATCACCCACATGTGCACGGGTGAGGGTGCACAGGGTCGAGAAAGATGCGTTCCTGTTGCATATGCATGTACGACGTCAGGGCGCCGTCTGTCTCAATGGGCCAAGTCCAAGCACTCACCAGAGAACTTTACGCCAGCGCGCGACGTCGGCGTCCGGTGCTGCTTCCGCGTCAGACCCCGCGGCACGGAACATACCCACCAGAGCATCCAAAGAGTCTTTCGCAGCCTGTTCAGAAACGCTCGCCGCCGAAGCCGTCAGCGGGGGTCGGTGGTACCCCAAGACAAGCTTCTCGTTCCCGTGCTGCGCGACCTTCTTGCCACCATCTACGGCAGTGGTGTCGACCCAGCAGCATCCTGAGATGACGACTGTGGGAGCACTGATCTTCGAAAGGGCCTCGACGAGGTCGTCTTCGATGCCGATGCCATTCTGGAGCAGGACGAACGTGGTTGTGGAGGTAGGGGGATCTGCGGAGAGCGGGGAGAGGAGAGGCGTGAGGAGTGCTGGGGTCGTGGTGATGTCTGAGATGCACTTGAATGCGCAGACGATGTAGGCGTAGTAGCGATCGGCTGCTTCCTCTATTGTGCGGACGACTGGGAGAGCTACGTCAGTACATGCGACAGCGGTATGGAGATGATCGATATGAAAGTCGCACCTCGATAGGGTTTCCACGAGGTGTGGTTCCCAAGTATCTTAGACTCAATGTCCAGGCCATGTTCTGTAAGTGCAGATCAGTGAACTCGAGATGCGCCTTCGATGCGGGGTATGTGCTAGTACCTTGGAGTACGTCATAATTCGACCTGTATGCGTACAGATGAACCTGGTTTAGGCGGCGATGCACCATATCGTGAACTACACTCACCGACAAACTGCCGTGATTCGCACTTTATTAGTCTTGTGCAGAGCATAGGCATACAATGCGCCGATTGCTGCGAAAGACGTATTCAGTACCGGTGGGCTGCTCGTCCCGGCGTTTGCCCCACTCTAATCCAGTCGCTGGAGGGGCTTGGATCGTACTCACCACCAAACCCAACCACGCAAACATCCAATACCTCACTGTCCAGCATTCTATGGAATCAAGAGAGGTACAAGTGGGGCATGTGGCCTATTGAGGTCAAACACGGCGATGTTTTGCGATCGTGCACCTTTATGTTCTACAGCGGGCGTCTTCATGGGAAGCCTCAAAGCTGCCTCGTCCGATCGGCCACCGGTCCCGGTCATCGCTGGCCGGTGACTAGGAGGAGTCACTCCTCCTACCCAAGTACTACCACTCTGCGCCATTGGTATTCCCATACCACTCAAACCGATGGGGATAGCTCCTACATCCATGCATATAAATACTTAAGCGGTCGAGGAACTTATGGGAAGGCCATACACCTTCATGCTAACACCGAACTCAGGTCAAGGAGTGAATGGATATCACACAGTGGCCGACTTACTCCTCGACCACGCGTTGTACCAGTCGTGAGGTATACGTTTGAGAGAGGACACTGGGAACAGACCCTTACTCAGAAGACCTCGCCAGATGCCGCTCGCGTAGCCTTTCCCTGGCCCGGACACTGGTGGACATGACAGTCTGAAGGGGTCATGTTTGAGATAATGCCAGTAATAACTGCGATGAGCTTCCTCTCCCGATGTACTTACCTTGGATGAGCGCCATTGAAAGGGAAGCCCGAGAGGACACGAGTAGAGGTTATGCGGGGAGAAGTACATCATGTTGGTCACAGATCGCCAGTATGCAACGCGGTCAAACCGATAGAGGTAGGCTGACATGCAACACACCTTGCTTGCGAGTTGGAACAGTTGTGTCGTCGTGATGGGGTCCGTACAGGCTTGCAGTAGGGCGGGTGGCTGAAACAGCCAAATCTATGTCCAGCGCTGCTCTGCGGGAACTTGTGTGAGTGGAGTCAGTATAGTAGCTGGACTTGAATTGGCGGAAACTTCGATACCCGAGTCTCAATAGCCATCCAGAACAAGCACAGAAGGTGGATCACATCATGGCGGTGAATAGAGACAGCACCAAGAAGGAAACCCACCGCCAACAAATCTTGCAAGTGCAACAGGCGCCCGTAAGTGACCTCGCGCAGCGGCCTCGCCAGGTCTCGCCATCACCACCTCTCCTCTTTACTTCGTGCAGGACTTTTGTCGTTCGTTCAACACCTGGCTTTTGTCTTAGCTGGCACAGTTGTCCCGTCTGGATATTGAAGATTAAGTTGAACCTCGAAGCTCGCACGAATCCGACCTCGACTGGACCACATTCATACCCCGTCTGCACGCAACCACTTCTCTTCACGCTTCACTCGTTATGTCTACCTTCGATCATTCCCCAGAGCCCTCGCCTCTCAACACACGCTTCTTGGTCGACCCGGACGACGATGACAACCATTCCGAGCCACACTTCTCCGACGGTGACACCGCGTCCGCCAAGTCCATTGCCTTGTCCTCGCCGCCGCGTTCACCACGCGACTCGACTGCCTTGGGAGTCCCGCAAGCTCACGAGCCCGCTGTTACTCCGGTGACACTTGTACGTCAAAGCCTCTCGCTTGCTGGGCTTACGAAACGGCACACGATGGAGACCGACGCGAGTTCGCCAAGGTCGGATGTGGACGGGGACGGAGATGACAGGAGCTTCTTTGCACGGAGATACGAGGAAGGAGAGTCACCGCTGTCAAGTGTTGCGCCCTCTATGCATGAAGTGGAGAAGCCATTGGCCACGCCGTTGCCACCCTCATTACCCCCCTCGGCTACTCTCTCTTCGCGACCACCCTCCGCGGGTGTGCGACTGAAGAGTGACACAGACAGTATCGCTTCATTTGGCTCCGCATCCACTTCATATTCCAAGAAGGCACGCCCGGAGTCGTTGCTGGTGCAGCCGACGAAGGGACCTTTGGTGCTGGGCATAGCGCTGGTGGATTTCAATCACTTGGTGTGTTTGCTACTCGCTTGGAATAAACTGCGTGTTCATGCGCTGCTGGGCATAGGTCGGACCGAAGATCGACTTTTCGCGAGGGGACATCTTTGATGATGAGGAAATCTCCAAGATTCTTCCCTTCCTCGCGCTTCCTGATGGTGCACACTTGGTAAGTCACGCACTACGCTTCAGCAGTATACGACTTAACTGTGTCGTAGACGACTGAAGACTACTCGTACTTCCATCTCGTTCCATCATCACCAAACCCGACCACAATCTTTGGCATATCGTAAGCATATTCCTTCAGAAAGTGCAACGGCAACCCCAACCATTCTGCAGATGTAACCGGCAAATAAGCTCGGCCGACCTGTTAGTCAAGGGTGTAGACGTTACGCGGTCTACCGTCCAGAAGGCTGTGGTTGTGCTTGCTACCAAGCCCGTGTTCGGGCCTATTCGGTGGGCGCAAAATCGTCGTCTTACCGTACGAGTCCTGACTGAGCCTTCACAGCGACCGGTTAGGCGTCATTACACGAGCACTGTTCTCGCAGCGAGATTTTACGGACACGAGCATCCTTGACGACTTCTATTCATCGCTGGAGCATTCGCTTCGCGGCCAATTGACTGAGAGCGGCCTGTACATGGGTACGTATTCTTGGCCGTAGGCGAGTGTGTCCCAGTCCTGATGGTGTGCAGGTACGAGCTTGCGAGAACTGGTTCACAAGTTCCGTCAACGGACACTGGTCCTCGTCAAGGCACTGATGCTGCAGAAGAGGGTAATGTCAAGTCTCGTCCCATCCAACAAGCATTAGCTCACCCATTTTCGGCCACAGATTATGTTCTTCGGTCACCCAGTGGAGAAGCTATGCACATACCAGTACTCACTGGTCACGCTCGTTCCTGGTAGGCATAGCAATGTCTTCTCTTGATTGCGTCCTCATGATTTGTTCCGTCTCGCTCTAGGCTTGCTCCAGAACCTGGACGACTGCGGCTCTCCACCCCTCGCGTATCGCGCGAAGACGCTGTCACGGCCAACGTCTCTGAAGACTTCCGATCCGAAGAGTATGATGGCGTACATGGGCTTCCCCTGGATTTGTTTGGCAAGGATGCGTTTTTCCAGCCATACCTTCCTCTGCAGCAGCTCGACATGCTGAAGGATACGGGATGCTGGCTTTGCGGGAGCACGAACTCGATTGTCACGCAGCAGAAGGAGATTGACCTGCTTGTCAATGTGAGTCCGAATCCTTGGCATCTCAGGCATACTTTATTCACCTGAACTCCAGATTGAGACTGGAGTGATCGAGTTCCGCAATCCCAATGTTGAACGCATGGTCAGTCTGACACCCGCTGACCGCAAGTGGATGGATGACATCGTCACCGATGTCAACGATGGATACAGCGAGGATCCAGATATGAGTCTCAACGCTAACATGCAGTATGTCTGCGTCTTCTACGCGTAGAGTCATATTGTGCTTACACACATCCCACAGCTTCCGAGGCAGCGACGATTACCTCCGCCAGAAGTTCGAAGAGTACATCATGGCTGCGCTGTCGTCCGTCAAGTACACTGCGTTCTTGGCGAGGGGCCAGGGTAACGGCGTCGTCATCTCAGACGGCTCTGGAGATCCGCACGCGATGGAGGACTTCAACATGGTCTTCATCCAGGAGTTCAAGAGATCGCATGCGTATGAGGTGTGGGAGAGGGTGACGGACCCTCTCCTGTTCGACATCGTCGAGGCACGGTAAGTGGCGCTCAACATTTGCATATCAGTTTGCCTGACGATGCGCGCAGGCATCCATGCAACGACAAGCCATCAGTTGTGTCCGACATCGGCCTACGTCTCTCGGAGGGCATCCAAGAGCTCAAGCTCGACCAGCAGCTCGCACCCGCGCGAGAAGCCGTGTCGAGGACAATCGCTGCAGGCTCCACAAACCTGTTCAACGCTGTCGCGGGCGTCCGCGGGTGGATGCAGCGCAATCCCAGCTCCTCATCCGCATCCAACCTATCGGACTCCTCGACCAGCCTGTCCAGGATCACCTCGCGCGGAAGCGACTCTCAATCCCGCAAGTCTGTCGATTTGCAGCGAAACGGAAGCCCCAAAGAGAGCGACGTTCCGCCGACGCCCACTACCCGGCGCGGTCTGCGCCCGCTGAGCATCGTTGGGGCGCAACAGCTCGCGCAACCTGAGCCGCCGCTGCCACCTCCGTCGACGTTTGGTTCTTGGGGCGCGAACATTGGCTCGTTCTTCTCCCAACGCGCAGGACGGCTCTCGGTCTCCTCGTCGCGGCCGCCGAGCGTCACGTCGTTGTCGAGAGGGCCTTCCCCCGCCCCACCAGTACCCGTGATGTCGACCGACAAGGACATGCCCCCGGTGCCCAAGGAAATGCCTCCCGTACCGAAGGACGTGCCCCCGGTGCCGGCAGAGGAGGTCGAGGAGGCGAAGCCGCGAAGTCTGGACGAGGTGCCTGCGGGTAAGGATAAGGATGTCGAGCGGCTGAAGGATGAGGATGCGATGTCGACGCATTCATCTGTGACAGGCATGGCGATGTGAGGGCACGCATGCAGGCTGATGAGAATACCGGTTGCTGCTGCTGATGACGATGTTGAGGACGAGAGTCGACGGATGTATGATGAGATGGTGTTTATGTTGGTGCTAGTCACATATATTCTCGCGGGTAATGTCGTCGTTCATGTTTGTCCGGCATTGGGTAGTAAATTATTACGCATTACGCTCTCGAGCTCGTGGGTCCGTGCAATATACATACGTGTCAATACTAATGGGTGTCTAGAAGTACATGATCGATTGTAGAGGTATGGACGTAGGAGTTGTGCGATCAAGCCCGGGACAGTGTGAGTGATATTCACCGACAGATTTGTGCCGACCCGACGTGCCCACTGCACCAATGCTCGATACTCGTTGCTGGCCTCCATCTGGGCTGCCGAAGCAGGGTCAGCAGCGCGCAAGTCGAGCACGAGACTCTTGACAACGCCTATCTCCCCAGGAGCATGCTCTACCCGGGAAGCTAGGGCGGCATGGATAGTCGCCAACAACGACTGAGAGCACATTGGGCCGCGAAGGGTGACCATCTGCAGACGAGGGGCTGCGAGCCCCAAATTCCCGCACGGGGAGCTCCGCGCAAGCCGTTTGATGATGCTAGGCTGGCTGCGCAACTCCGCGGCATGCCGCGCCCTGACATCGGGGTCCAAGCTGAGCGCACGAAACACGTCGTGCGCACCATGGGACGCCTCGCCGAAACGCCCCCGGGCCGTGTCGTGCAAGCGCAGCGTGGTGAGGTGTGGAGTGGCATGGAAGAGCTGGTACCAGTTGACGGGGTTGATGAAGTCGAGCTCGGCAGCGATTTCCAGTGTCTGGAGGCGCACGTCGCGCTGGATGACGAGGTCCGCGCAGATGGTGCAGAGTGCAGAGCTCATCAGGTGATACCTGTTAAGAAAAGGATTTCCAGGAGGAATCCGACAGATGAGCTTGCCTCCCGTGTTGGATGTTCCGACGAGCTCCATATCCCCGCTTGAGTTCCTCGATAGGGCGATGTGCGTGACGGTGTTGAGCAGAGTTGGAGGTTCCGGTCGCTGGGGAAGACCCACCCGACGGGCGGGTAGTCGACCGGCACTTCGCCTGGGTTCAGCTTGGCGAGGGCCCGGGCCCGGGCCTCAATCCATTCGCCTGGGAGCGTGATCACCGACGATACGGGACCGTACATGGTCAAAAGATCTGCGGCATAATCGCTCGGGAGGATAGCGGTGAACTCGGTGCGCACGTTCGGCCCGATATCGACCTCCTGGAGGAATAGACGGATTGAATGAATGTCGTCCGTGCAGGTGAAACTCTCGAGGAGCGGCAGCTGGAGCGGTGCACGGATGGGCCCGTCGTCCTGGAAGGCGAACACGGAGAGGAAGCGGTGAATATCCAGAGTTTTCAGTGACTTCGCATCCCTCAGAATCGCCATCAGCTCATCGGGGTGCAGAGCTGACGGAGGGGCCGGGTGGTTCCACAGCTTTAGAACCCGCAGGCGAGGAACGACATCGCTGCTGTGATGAATGTGAAGACCATCAAGACTCAGGAAACGAAGGGATGGGAAGCGACCACGAAGGAGCTGGATAGGCGGCGGATTCACTTCAGAGGAGTTGGCCACTTGGATCGCGAGGTGTTCGAGGTTATCGGCTGGGGCGTTGAGGGCATTGTATAGAAGGTGTAGCACGTAGGGCAGTTGGGTGACATCCAGTTTGAGGCTGAGGAAGGTCACATTGCTCGGATGTGCAGCCACCAGAGCGAGTAGGCTGTTGAGATCGGAGAACCGCGAAACCGCCCCTGCGTGGTTGCCTCCAATCGCAAGATTGAAGATGGCGGTTGAAACAGTGTCGACCGTAATTCTCTGCCAATGTTTGTCCACGTCAGCTGAGAACTATACCAGGATTAGCTTTACGCTCACCTGTTGTGCCATGGTTGGTGATATCTAATTCGGAGGATGAACGTCGTATAGGCAAGATGTGAGTGGTGTGTCCCGAGACCAGATGGAAGATGTTCGTTCCGAAAGCATGCAAAGACTGGGCCTTTATATCTAGGGTGGACATCTCATTGACAATACGTGGTCGGCTGGACCGATTGACATGCAGGCACCGCCGCGGCGCCGCATTCTGGCAGACGAGGTCTATGCATTTGACACGCTCTCCTTTGATGTATATTGTTGAGATCATAGCGGCGTGGGTACATGTCTCACCAGGGGACAAGACTACCGATGCTGCAAACTCGGCCTCAGCCCAAAAGGGCGGTCGTCTAGCAGACTTGACGACTCAAGAGCCTGGGGAGGGCGGACCAAAGTCCTCGGTCGGAGCGAGGTGTTGCCAATACCAATCGATGGTTATCGCTACAGCCTCACATCATTGTACACTCACCTAGTTGTCCCCAATGCGTTGCTGACTCCGGAGGTAGACGTATGGGCACAAGTGGACAGGCGCCTACGTTATGGCCAGTCCGGTGAACGCCCGAAGTGGCTATGCCTCGCTTGTCAGCTACGGATGCTTGAGCTACATGATGCATGACCATCCTGACTCCTCATTCGACAATGTTCATTAATCGCACTGTCCAAGGACTTCTTTTCAAGCCACAGCGTGAAGTGAGTACTGATCCGTTTGCTACCAGACTCTGCGGGCCTGCTGGACGCTGGTGGCGTGTACATTGCGCATTCTTCTCTCCCGACTCCCGAGGTGCGACGATCCGAATACTCGACGCATACCTCTGAATTCGCTTGCGGAGTCTTTCAGCCTTCAGGTCTCTCTGAATGGGAAGGTCTGGCATCAGTACTGATCTTGTGTCGGGATCTGCCAAATGGACGTTCTGTTCAACTTGCAAGCGCTATGTGACGTCGCCCTCCTTCCTCGCTGAGTATCAGTGGATACCCCGTAGGCTGTATGACACATGCCTCTGATCACCAGGTCGAGACGCTGCCTTTACTTACGCTTACAGCTGTCAAAAATGGGCGGCCACCTTCAAGTTCTTCGCTCACTGAGTCATGCGGTTGGCTTATCGCGTTCCGGCTGTTGGCGCGATGGCTCGAACAAGCAATCCGATACTCATTTACATCTACCTTGCCTCAAGGAAGCCATCCGGACACTAGGGCAGACGTGAAGTATATAAGTATGTAAGTGAAGCTGCACCCGCGAGCCTTCCTCGTATCGCTACTACTTACTCACTGCATGGATTCAACTCTCAGTAGCCCCGCCACGCTCTTCGCTATTCTCATTGGCGGTTGTTTACTACTCTTCAAAGTATGTCAGCCAGCCAAATCTCGAGGTGTCTCACTACCGCCTGGTCCCCGTCCGCTTCCCTTGATCGGCAATTTTCTTGACATCCCCACCGTACGCCCATGGGAAGCATACCGGGAGCTTTGCCGCAAATACGGTATTCACGGTAACCTACACCTTCAATACGTATCAAGTACTGACCGTTGACTTCCTAGGCAACATCATCTCGTTGCGAGCCTTAGGACAAACACTGGTTATCGTGGACGATCCGGACATCGCTGTCGAGCTCCTTGAAAAGCGCTCATCGATATATTCGTCCAGACTGCAGTCACCAACAATCGATTTGTGAGTAGATCGCTCATGACATCGATAAGCAACTCATCATTCTAGTAGAGTCGGATGGGGCGGATGGGATATCGCGATGTTGCCTTATGGCTCGTGGTGGAGAGCCCATCGCCGCGTCCTTGCTACTCATCTCCATCGCGGTGTTGTTGTTCAGTATAACGACTATCACCAGGAAAATGCACAAGAACTCCTACGGCGACTTCTGTGCACTCCTGAGAATTTGGTCGATCATCTACGCTTGTGAGTAGCCCTCTTCTTTCCGACGCTTGAATCCCACTCACAATCTTCCCCTATCAGCTGCGTCAGCTCCACTCTTCTGAAAGCGGTTTACGGTCTGCAAGTGAAAGATGAATATCTAAGGCTTTTCCAGGAGGCCTTCTCCAGTCTGGACCTCGTGCTTAATGGGAGCATTCTCGACTTCTTCCCATTCCTTGCCCACACTCCAACCTGGCTCCCAGGCACTGGGCTATTGCGACGCCTTGCGTACTACCGCCCGATCGTGGCGGCGATGCGCGACGTACCTTGGAAAGACGCCAAAGCTGCGATAGTGAGTACGTCTGTGTCCTCCAAGTATTCACTAGGGTAATTGACATACACGGTTGATGCAGCGTACAGGCAGCGCACCGGACAGCCTGGCTAGTCAGTCGATAGAGAAAGTCTCACATCTGCAGGGAGAGCAAGCTGCCCAACAGGACGATATCTACAGAAATGCGCTATCGATAGCCTACGGGGGTACGTACGTGTTCTAGCTCGAACCGGTATGCTTCTGATATGCGTGTACATAACCCAGGTGGTATCGATACGGTGCGTCTGATACGAAAAAGCCAACAATTTCCAAAGCTGACGCCGAGGCCGCGACGGACAGAGCCACGCCACTCTTTGCGCTTTCTTCGTAGCAATGTCGCTCTCTCCAGAGGTGCAAAAGAAGGCGCGCATAGAATTGGACGTCATTGTGGGACCATCGCGGTTCCCAACCCTGGCAGACCGCGCGAACCTGCCCTACATCGACGCTATAGTGAAGGAAACCCTGCGGTGGCACAATGCTGCACCCATACTGATACCGCACGTAAGTACGGCCGATGATACCTACGACAACTTCTCTATACCGGCGAACTCGGTTGTGGTGGTGAACGCATGGTATGTCCCCTTGTTGCTAATGGAAGGCATTGTATGAATGCTCCCGCTGATATTCCTGTGGCAGGTCAATCATGCACGACCCGCAGACGTACCCGCAACCTGAGAAGTTCATTCCTGAGCGGTATCTGAAGGATGGGAAGATCAACCCAACTGTCAGAGATCCTCGGAGCGTTATCTTTGGGTATGGCCGCCGGTCAGTGCTGTAGTTCATAGCTGCGGATTGCACGTCTAACCCGAACGATGTCAAGCAGGATCTGCCCAGGGAGGCACTTCGTAGACGCCTCGCTATTCATCTACATCGCCTCGATCCTGCACACTCTCGACGTCTCGCCGCCCCTTGACGACGATGGTCAGCCCATACATATCGTGCCGCAAACCACAACTTCGATAACTTCGTGCGTCCTCTCACGTCGCTCATTGTATTCGACTGCGCTGTAACCCGTGCGCCTACACAGACGTATCGAGGATTGCAGATGCACTATCAAGCCCCGTTCGGCCAACGCAGAAGTCCTACTCCGTAACATGGCTTAGTTTGATGACAAAGATACAATCCGAGCCGCTCCCGATGGGCCTGTACTATTCTTGTCAATGCGCAACGCAACTACATCTCCTTGACCCGTCTGCGTGTCATCTGCGTCTCAGATCACCGCATTGCTGTCGGCGTGACCTTTCCAGTTTCAGGTCCTTCCGTCAATGGTCGAACGACGGTGGTGTTACGGACTCACAACCGTTGTCAACCACGACGTCTCAGCTTTGCATCTCAAATCCTGCGCAAGTTGCGGCGCGAGATCGGCTGAGAGCTAGCCGCAGCCACGTACATATTGGCTCCGAGGGACCGATGACATCCAGACAGGCGCGAGCGTTATATGCGCGATCGACTAGAATGTGGCAGGCGTGCGACCACCTGAGTGGAGCGTGCCCTTGCATACTTATCTCTGCTCGATGCTAACTCATGATCAGACTAGCATGTATTCACTCCTCAGCGCCGCCGCACTTGCTGCCCTCGTTGCCGGGGCTTGTTTGCTGCTCTTTAGCTCCTACTGGCATCGGACCCCCGCCAAGCCTCGACTCCCTCCTGGTCCGCGACCACTACCCGTCATCGGAAACCTTCTGGACATTCCGAAGGTGCGACCTTGGGAAGTATACCGGGAGCTGAGTCTGAAGTATGGTGAGTGCCTGCTTCATTGCGACCGTGTAGAGTTGACATGCGGTGCTGAGCGTGAGCCCTTCGTAGGCAACCTTATCTCCCTGAACGTTCTGGGACGCACTCTGATTGTTGTCAACAACCACGACATCGCGGTCGATCTTCTCGAGAAGCGCTCCTCTATATACTCCTCCAGACCTCCATCATACACCGTCGATTTGTGAGTCGTACCCTCCGAGTCTCTGGTCTCTTGCACACATCAGACAGCTGCTAATCACGACTTGCGTAGGTGCGGGTGGGGATGGGACTTCGCGTTCATGCCCTATGGCCCACTGTGGCGAGCTCATCGACGCGTTCTCTCTCCTCACTTGAGTCGAGACGGTGTCTCGATGTTCAACGACTACCACGCGACGAGCGCACACCATCTCCTCCAGCGTCTCCTCAGTACCCCAGACAAGCTGGTAGATCACGTCCGGCTGTTAGTCGTGTGTATCTCCTCCGCAACCTCGATACTCACCTGGTCTCTTCATATGAACTTCTCGCAGCGCTGTCGGTGCAACGCTGATGAAAGCAGTCTACGGCCTAGAGATCACCGACGAGTACATCAAGCTCTTTGCCGACGCGTTTTCTAGCTCGGATATCTTGCTGAACGGCAGCATCCTGGACTTCCTCCCCTTCCTCGCCCACGTCCCGACATGGCTCCCGGGAACTGCGTTCTTGCGACGCCTCGCGTACTACCGCCAGGTAGTGCTCGCGATGCGCGATATTCCGTGGAGAGACGCAGAAGCGGCGATTGTGAGTTTGGTCGCTGTAGCTCTTGAAGTGGGCACGCTGACCGCTGTGGACGCCAGAGCGAAGGGGACGCGCTCGTCAGTCTGGCGAGCGCATCCGTGGAGAGCATATCGCAGTTGCAGGGAGAAGACGCCGCCCAGCAAGACGAAATCTGTAGGAATGCACTGTCATTAGCATATGGTGGTAGGTGCATGCCCCCGCTTCGAACTGCAGGCTCCTGACACACAGCGTGACCTCGCTCAGCTGGTATCGACACAGTGAGTCTTGCTCAAGGATGCCTCTGGAGTATCCAACTCACAAGCATCGCGTTGTGCAGACCTATGCGACACTTTGTGCCTTCTTCGTGGCCATGTCGTTGTACCCGGAGGTACAGAAGAAGGCCCGGGCAGAACTAGACGCTGTCGTCGGACCGTCGCGACTCCCCACGCAGGCTGACCGCCACAGCTTGCCCTACGTCGGCGCTGTCATCAAGGAGACGCTACGGTGGCACAACGCTACGCCGCTCCTGATTCCACACTTTAGCACCGCGGACGACCATTATGATGGCTTCTTCATACCGGCGAACTCTGTTATCCTGGTGAACGCATGGTATGTACCTGGCCAACAAAGGGTCCTTCTGCGATTGTGCTCACCGTTATCATGGTGCAGGTCCATCCTGCATGACCCCGAGATGTACCCGGAACCGGACAAGTTCATCCCAGAGCGATTTCTCCCGGACGGGAAGCCCGACACGACCGTCAGAGACCCCGCCACCGTGATCTTTGGGTATGGTCGCCGGTCAGTGCTCCAATTCTTCACGGCTCTCCTGTCGAGCTCGAGCTGACTTGGCTGGCCTGCACAGGATCTGTCAAGGACGATACTTCGCGGACGCGGCGCTGTTCACGTGCATTGCGTCGGTCCTGCACACTCTGGATATCTCGCTGCCCCTCGACGACGACGGTCGGCCTGTTCGAAAGGAGCCAAGCAGAAGCACGGACCTGGTGACGTACGTTCTGCAATGCATGAGACTCATCGTTGTGCTCACTGGAGTCGACAGACATATTGAGGACTGCAGATGCACCATAAAGCCTCATTCCATCAGCGCAGAAGCTCTTAATACGCAATTGTTCACTGTGACGGGCGTCAAGCTTTCGAGTTCGCGAAGTCTGTGTAAGTAGGAGCAGCTCACCGGTCGAGGGGTATTTTCTCCCATAAGTCACCAGTCGCCATGTTGACAGTAGCATACTCCAACCACTGTCCGGTCAAGAGCCTATGCATGACATGCTCCGGTCTCCCGCGGCAGTAGTAGGTTGAGGTTTCACAAAGGTTTCATGATACTCCACGCCACCGGTGTCGTCGGGGATGCCAGAAGCAAGTACTACGTGAGCCCAGCTAGATCAAATTAAGCGGTATTCTTGCATTCGAGTCGAATGAAGCTTGTGCTGCGTGAGGCAGAAGGCCGGAAGACGAGAAGAGCGGCGCAACCACAGACGGATCCCGATATGGCGAGTGCGGGGGACGGCGCTAGGCAGTCGTCACTGCGGAGGAGCTCACCACGACCTCTCCGGAAGGCGATGTGATCTTTCTCCCTCTTATCTTCCCTCCGTACCCCCTCCGCTCCCTCCCATCCACCACCGTCGACGACGACGACGAGCAGCACACACTTTGCGGACGCTGGAAGGACGCAGAAGACTCTCTTTGCTGCGGGCGACGGACCGAGCGGCACAAGTGCCCCGATCAGTACCGTGACCACCCACCATGCTCGTCGCAGCAGTCCAGATCGTGCTCGGCCTGCTCTCCCTCATCCTCTCTGGAGTGCTTGCTACATCTCCTTACGCCAGTTCAGGCTCGTCCGATGGCCAGGTCATCCTTGCGGAGACGTTCAAGAAGGACCGCGAGTACGAGCGTGGGGAGCTGCCGCCGACGGAGAACACCTTTGGATGGATTGACCCCAGGCTGAGGGGTGGACGATTCATTGATGTGAGTTCCTGTACCCTCATCGGACCCGTATACGTATGAACTGTGGTGCTGCAGTACACGAGCGATAAACTTGGAGAGCCTTTGAACATCATCATCTCCGCGCAGTCCGATCCTTACATTCTCACCGAGGAGGGCATGCAGATATACGTCAAGTGAGTTGCAATCCCGCGCATACAGTCGCTTACGCTTATGAATGACTGCAACAGGTCCATTGGTTTCAACCGAGAGTGCCTTGGGCTGCACTACGGTCACATCCACGAAGCAGACCTCGGAGATGGTCTCGGTCGCAAGCCGGAGCAATTCCTCGGTCGTCAACACTACTTCCCCATCATGGGGACATGCTGGGAGAGCGTCCGCGGCGGGCATCATTTCCGCGCATGGCGCCAGAACGGCACCGACGCCAACAGCGGGGCATGGTTCCTTGGGTACGTACTGCCCTCTACCTCTATGCCGATTGACCTCCGTACCAATAATGCATTGTCTCCAGTGCGTCGGAGGAGATGGACTCTTCCAAGAACCACATGATCGTGGAGGACGGCTACAACCGCGGGCGGAATTACATCGTCGAGCGTGCGACCGAGGGGAGTCATTGGAGAGGCATGTGGTGGAAAGCGGCGGTCGAGTGGCGTGAAGGGTTGCTTGAGCGGGGCAAGCGAGGTATGTTTCTGCCCTACTCTATCGAGCTGTGCGTGTGGAGCTGACGACTGCGGTCTTGGAATAGGTGTCAATCATGGCATTGAGCAGGATGGCCGCGTTGCGATCTTGACCATTTATCGACTCTGACCCACCGGACTGTTCTATCCCGCTTCCACCCCTCTTGCATCTTTCACATGATCACTCTCACGACCTCTCACGTTCTGATTACTCACTCCCTTATGTATGTGTTCACATCTACCCCCGTCACCTCACATATTTATCGCTACTATGCCTCTTGCTCTCGCATGGACTCACAGGATATAGATTGACCTACTGACTGACGTAGAGTCTGGATTCCAACCCCTCCTCACCACCCCACTCGTTTATCCTTTGGGATGGCTTGTATATCATTCGCATTGGCAGTGCATTGTATCTCCCGGGGTTGTACGAGTTGCTATCTGTATTTATGGTCCTCGGCGCACTTGCTTGTTTGTAGGTTCTCTGCTGTACGCGCATGTAATGTCATGACATCGTTTGTGTATCTCGCCCGGGGGGTACGACGAGGCAGCCGAGATAGTCATCGGTGCGGGCATGCTAGGTATGTGTCTCCCGTCTCTTCTGATAGAAAGCTGCTTTTCCGCTGATGATGTATTGCGCAGGTAGGTGTCACTCGAGGAACGCTGGGATTAGTTGGGCGCCTCCTGGCGCACGTTCTGTCCAACTCTCTCCAAGAAAGTAACCTTCCTTGTCAAACGTGGGTCGCTTGGGAACCCCAGCAAAGCGAAGCCTCTACAGGTATCGGCCGCCAGTCCCACATGTCGATATGAGGAGCCTCTGATGCAGCAGGTCACACCTGTCCAACGTCGTCGTATTGCGAACCACAGCACTTCCATCAGCGAGGCCGTCTGGGAGTGAAGCGCAAAGGTGAGTGTCCAAGTTCCATGTCGTCCTAGAGAGCGTCCGCAGGGTACCAGCTGACCGTCGACCCGTCAGACTCAGCGGCTGAGAGAACGCACGCGACGTCTTCCACGTCCGCCCCGGACGGAACAGCGCGTCCGTTATCGCCATCGTCCTTCCTCGCTGGTCGCGACGCCACATGCTCGAGCCGCTGTTGAACATTGACGACCAAGTGGAGATACAAAGCCTCGGTCGGGGGGAGGCGGCATCCTGCCAATGGTCGTCCACCTCCTATCTCCCCGCTCCCAATACCCTTGAGTCGAGTTTTATAACCATCCTGCGTCGACTCGTGACAGTAGTGCTGCATACCGACGACGAGATAGGAGATGAGTAGCACGCCCTCTGACGAGCTCGCCCGGCGTTCGTCCGACGCTGGAGTCGCGACGGATACGAAGTCGCCCGTGTTCCACGAAACCTCCGTGGACGCTGAGGCGGCCGAGTCCGCATTCCCGCCTTTGGTGGGGACCCACGATATCTTCGAAGGAGAGGAAGACGCGGTCGACCCTGTGTACCAAGCCAAGGCGCGGATCCTGAACGCAGCGTTCCAGGAGATCGGGATGGGCAGGTACCAGTGGTGGCTCTTCTTCGTTGGGGGCTTTGGGTGGTTCACGTGAGTCCTTCTCAGTCTCTCGGCGGTGCGTCTTGGGCTCACCGTTGATATGCTCAGAGATAACGCGTGGCCTGTGAGTTGCAGTCGCAGTCGCAGCTGGTATCGGGAAAAATGGCTGTATACACGGCTAACCAAACCGCCTTGCAGTGCATAACGGGCCTGATCATCAACCCGGTCGTTCTCGAGTTTGCGGGGTTCAAGGGACCCTTCCTCATCCTCGCACAAAGCATCGGCCTGCTCGTAGGCGCTGTATTCTGGGGAGTTGGATGCGACATCTGGGGCCGAAGGTCTGTCCTCCCAGCACCCCCTGGACCCAATCCAGCGCACTGACCCAACATCCCCCTTGCAGATGGTCATTCAATCTCACCCTCCTCATCACCGGCACGTTCGCGCTCTCCGCCGGGGGCGCGCCCACTGCGCTCGCGCTCTGCGCGCTCATCGCGACCTGGAACACCGGCGTCGGGGGCAACCTGCCCGTCGACTCGGCCGTGTTCCTCGAGTTCGTGCCAGCGTCGCACCAGTGGCTGCTCACCGTGCTCTCGATCTGGTGGGCCGTCGGCCAGCTCGTCGCGAGCCTCGTCGCGTGGCCGTTCATCGCGAACTTGTCGTGCACCGAGGCGGCGTCGTGCACGCGCGAGGGGAACATGGGCTGGCGGTACTTTCTGTGGACGATGGGCGCGCTGATGATGGTGCTGTTCGGGCTGCGGTTTTTTGTGTTCAGGATGTATGAGAGCCCGCGGTTCCTTGTGGGGCGGGGACGGGATGCGGAGGCGGTGGATGTGGTGCACGCGGTGGCAAGGTTTAATGGGAGGACGTCGAGCTTGACGGTGGATATGCTGAGGGAGGCGGAAGGTGTCGTTGTGGAGAAGGCCTCCGAGGCGATGGAGGGGAAGAAAGCGAGGGTGGTGGATGCAAGTGCGAGGGGCGCGTTGGCGCGGAAGCTGAGTGTAGTGGATACGGGACATGTGAAGGCCTTGTTTGCAACCAGGAAGATGGCGTATTCGACGAGCTTGCTCATCGTCTTGTGGGGTCAGTCGTTTTCTAGAACTCAATTTCGAGACGATGCTGACGAGGTTGCGTCATGTAGCATTCATCGGGCTTGCCTTTCCTCTGTGCGTCTTCTGCAGCGGTCCTGTGGTCGTTTGCTAATTGTGCTGCAGGTACAACGGATTTGTTACAGTATTGTGAGCGCTAGCGTTGATTTTGTCAACTCTTGCAAGCTTGGCTGATAAGTCTCATAGCCTGCAAACACGAGGGGCCCACTTCGGAGACGGATCTCTCTACATCACGTACCGCAACGTGAGCCTACACTCTTCGAAGTCCCGCACTCGGATGACGAGCACTCACATGAACGATATAGCAAGTGATATTGAGCATTATGGGCATCCCAGGAGCTCTCCTCGCTGGGTGGATGGTTGAGCGGCGTTACCTTGGGAGGAAAGGCACCCTTGCAATCTCGACAGGTGCGTGCCTTCTGTTCCTTTTTCCTACTCCCAGTATTGGATACCTATGTACCGGGACTGACATCGCCATGCGCTAGCGCTCACTGGCGTCTTCCTGTTCGCGAGCACGACCGCACGCACCTCCGACGCGCTCCTCGGCTGGAACTGCGGCTACACCTTTGCGAATAACGTCATGTACGGCACGCTGTACGCCCTCTCTCCGGAGATCTTTCCGGCCAAGGATCGAGGGACGGGCAACGCGCTCGTCGCCGCTGCGAATCGGGTCTTCGGCATCATGGTGAGTGCTACATAGTCACCCTCGTCGTGCGAGCTGGGGCGTTCAGATGTACAGCTTGAGAGGCTGACGACGGGGACGTTACATCCTCAGGCCCCTATCATTGCGCTGTATGCGGATTTGTCGACGCCTGTCCCGATATATGTCTCTGGGACGTTGTTCATTGTGTCTGGGCTCATCGCGCTGCTGTTGCCGTTCGAACCCCGAGGGAGGGCGTCCATCTAGGTGGTGAGCCGGAGGTATCAAGTTGTCGATTGTGCTGGCGGCTTCGACGTATGCAAGATGAAGCTGCAGGAGAAGGAGATCAATGCAATATGTTGCTTCTTGTGGCTTGGTGTCTCAGTAGAATCTCAGGTAACCCTAGGTAACCTTGTCTTCAAGTCATGCGCTCTTCATTGACTCGAAAGAGTTGAAACAACCGCGACAACACATACAGTAACAAGGACCCGCGATCATCGAGGATACCAAATTGATGACCGGACTCGATCAAATGATCGAGATTGGCGGGCAGTCGAGTCGGGTCGGCGCGCGTACTAAGTACTGTACTGTGTCTCATAACCTCTCATAACACTGAGTTTGCACAACCCCTACTGGTCAACTTGTCCGAGCGAGTCGCATCCTGGACGATCCCTACTCTTCTGGATGCTCTGACCTCACCGTGAGGACACCTACGGCTGCGAAATGAGCCGTGAGGAGCCGGGAAGAGTCTGGGACGGCCAAGTCACGGCCTTGGAGCGACTTGATGGAGTTCATTGTCCAGCGTCGAAAGGTGGAGTTCTGTCCATGCGGTGAGCATCAAATAGCGCAAGAACACAGCTCGTTATCGTAAGTAGTCCTCCCTGGCTATCAAGGCTGCGACGCTCGCTTGCAGGCTTCCCTATAACCTTACGATACTTCTGACGCTCGCCCGGCTTCGTATACATATGTAATCCTCGCGTCCTCGCCCCGCCTTTTCCCCACCTCGATACCCACTGGCGGAGGGGTCTTGCTGAGCGTTCTGCACGGACTCGGCCGCGGTCAGCATGAGCTCACCGATATCACCTGTGCGACTGGCCCGTGACCATTCTGGGGACTCCGAGTCCAGGAAGCGCGCATCGTCTGACGACGTCGAGGCAAAGAAGGCCATCACTGTCGACACCCACGATGTCTTCAACGAGGAGGAGTCGGGCGTGGACCCGGTATACCAGGCGAAGGCGAGGTTGCTGAACGATGCATTCCAGGAGATCGGCATGGGAAAGTACCAGGTGTGTTCAGGTGTTTTCCGGGATCTGCGTGGTCTCACACTAGTCCGGGAAGTGGTACCTGTTCATCGTCGCTGGCTTTGGCTGGTTCTCGTGAGTACATACATCCAGTTCGTGCTGTGTGGTTAGCGGTGATTCAACGCGCGTGCGATAGGGACAACCTATGGCCCGTGAGTTGGCCGATGTGTCAAGTCTGCGTGTACACTGCGACTCAAGCGAACACCCACTAGATCGTCACCGGTCTCATCCTAGATCCTGTGGTTAACGAGTTCGGCTTCCAAGGCCCCTTCCTCAAGCTCGGGCAGAACATCGGTCTCCTCGTCGGCGCGGCATTCTGGGGCGTGGGCTCAGACGTCTGGGGTCGCAAGTACGTCAACTCCATTCACTCACGGGGCATACACCAACCGATGTGGCTCCCGCCCGCAGATGGTGCTTCAACATCACCCTCTTCATCACCGGTATCTTCGCCATCGCCGCGGGTGGCTCGCCTAACTCCATCGCGCTCTGCTCGCTCGCGGCGGTCTGGAGCGTCGGTGTCGGCGGGAACCTGCCAGTCGACTCCGCAGTTTTCCTCGAGTTCATCCCCGCCTCGCACCAGTATCTGCTCACCGTGCTCTCCATCTGGTGGGCGTTCGGCCAGCTCGTCGGTAGCCTCGTCGCGTGGCCGCTCATCGCAGACTTTTCGTGCGCGTCCGCGGCGGACTGCCCGCGGTCGTCGAACATGGGCTGGCGGTACTTCCTGTACACGATGGGCGGGCTGATGATGCTGATGTTCGTGCTGCGTTTCTTTGTATTCCACATGTACGAGAGCCCGAAGTACCTCATGGGCCGCGGGCGGGATGCGGAGGCGGTGGAGATCGTGCACAAGGTCGCGAGGTACAATGGGCGCACGAGCACCTTGACTCTGGAGATGCTGCAGGATGTCGAGAAGACGCATGGAAGTAGTAATGGGGTTGACGAGAAGCCTGTGCTGGATACGAGCGCAAAGGCCGCGGTGTTGAGAAAGCTGAACATGTTCAGCGGGGGACATGTGAAGTCGCTGTTCGCCTCGCGGAAGCTGGCGTACTCGACGACACTGCTCATTATCCTGTGGGGTGAGTCGCTTCGGTTCTTGCGTCTCTAGTGAAGGTACTTACTGACTATATCTTGTTCAGCCTTCATCGGCCTCGCCTTCCCTCTCTACAACGGCTTTGTGACGTTCTTGTGAGTTGTCTCCGCGCTGCCATGTATCCACAGGATTCACAGATACGCCGTTGCGGGCCAGCCTTGCAACGAGGGGAGCACACTACGGGGACGGATCAATATACATCACCTATCGCAACGTATGTGTACCTTTCCTTGTCCACGACCGCTCACGCTCATTATTACGCGCATATAGCAAGTCATCCTAAGCGTAATCGGCGTTCCTGGCGCATTGCTCGCAGGATGGATGGTCGAGCTGCCCTACCTTGGCCGCAAAGGCACCCTCTCCATCTCCACGCGTACGTCTCCTCCCCCTCCTCTTTTCACCCTCTCGTCCCTGTGTCCGACGACAAAACTCACTGACATCTCTGGGTTGCTCTCAGTCATCACTGGGGTGTTCCTCTTCGGAAGCACGACGTCACGCTCGTCCAACGCGCTCCTTGGTTGGAACTGCGGCTTCACGTTCGCGAGCAACGTCATGTACGGCGTCCTCTACGCCGTCTCGCCCGAGCTCTTCCCCACAAAGTCGCGCGGGACGGGCAACGCGATCGTCGCATCGGCGAACCGCGTCTTCGGTATTATGGTGCGTCCCTTCCTTCCTTTTTTCCTCCCTCCCTCTCCCTTTGTTCCTTCCTTGCTCTTCTCGCATGATTCAGAGCTGACGGATGAGACGATGCAGGCTCCTATCATCGCGCTGTATGCGGACTTGTCGACGCCGGTGCCGATCTACGTGTCGGGCGCACTCTTCCTTGTCTCGGGGCTCATCGCGCTGTTGTTGCCGTTCGAGCCGAGAGGGAAGGCGTCCCTCTAGATCGCCTCTCCGGCCATCCCTTCGATGTATGATTTATGATCAAAATGACCTGACGCAGGTCTGCTTCAGTGCTCACGACTTCCGGGATGTACTGTTATTGGAATGATACTGCTATCGCTACATATACTTACATGTGTCGCCGTCACCCCCATGGATACCAAGGTCGGGCAAAGCGTGCGAGTGGATGTGGACTTGAATGATGGCGGGGTGAGCGGGTCTTGTCATGAGAGGCTCCGGAGCCAAGCCATGAGTGTGGAAAGGCGCTGCTGATTGGCAACTCTGGGGTGTCGCGAGAGGATGTCGAATATCTCCTTGCAGAATGCCACGTACGACGCCCTCGCCTGGGTGTTCGTGGCAAATCGCTGCGGTGTCATGGGGCGATTAGTTAACGGCGGGCAAGGCGAAGATCGAGGTGAAGGACGAAGGACGCAAGCGCACCTCACAGATGTCCTTCATGCTGTTGAGCAACAACACCACGGAGTCGATGTGTGCCTGGTTGGCCAAGATGAGGGGCTTGTTGTCGGGAGTTTCCGCGGTCAGCCCGTTCGATAGGTTCTTCAGCATCACTGGCGGGAGCGTGTGAGATTCGATGATTGCAAGCGCAGACGGGGCAAATACGCTTACCGTCGAGCATCGCGAGGCGTTTCTCGATAAAGTCGTGCTTCTTCAACTTCCAGTCGCCGTTGTGCTCCGGCGCACCGATGGGAAGCTCGGCGAATAGAGGATGCTGCAGCCTGTCGATGGAAAGAAGAAGCGAGGCGTACTCGTGCTCGATGGTGACGTTCGGCGTCGCTATGGACGCGAAGAGGACATCAACAAAGCGATCTGTGAGCCTCTCCTGAGAGTATGTTCAGCATACACGAACTGATGCCAACAGGCGAGGACATACCACCAAGTATGCAGGCGGATCGAGCTGGAGGAGCATGTACATGAACCGTAGGCCAACCCGCCGACGCCAACAGGGCTCGATGATCCTCTCCCACGACTGTGGCCCGTAGTAGTCCAGGAAGAATTCCCAGTCCTTGACTTATCGTTAATGCTCTGCCAATCGCCAGATCCTCCCGACGCACCTTGTCATTGTTCTGCACTACGACGTTGCAACACCCGACCCAGCAGTCGACCCAGTCGTCTGCTTTCCGGAAGGACAGCTCTCCCGCCTGTTGGTAAGCTGGATCATTGAAGTGCTTGCAGACGAGGCGGTACATAGCCGGTGAGATCTTGTTGAAGATGAACTACCCGAGCTCGGTGAGTGTCAGAAGCAAGGTGAAGATGAGAGGCGGACGTACATCGGCTACGATTTTGTCCTGCTCCCTCTGCTCAGGGGTGACGACTTCCTCTCCGAGGGCTAGGAGCAATTCTGGGTCATCGAAATCGAGCTGTTCAAACCCGTAGTCCTGGCTTTCTTGGCTATCCTCCAAGACACCGCGTGGCCGTGGTCGACGACGCTTCGGGATGACACGACCACGCGCATCGAGGAACGCTTGGACAAGACGGCGAATCTCCTCTCCGGTAGATGTTATCGTCGACAAGTTGTTCGTCATCGAGAACACGCGATGGACCCAGGCTATCGCACGAATGGGTCAGCTACGCTCAAAACACACAGGATCAGCAGAGGCTTACCTCCTTGCAACAACGCAGGATCCGGGTACTTAGGCTTCTTCTGCTCGGAATCCATGGACGATGTCTCCAGAATTCGGCGAATGGATCCCAAGAGTAACTGTATGGACAGCACCGTCCCGCTCTTCAGTCTCGGCTCCCCAGGCGTACCCTTCGACGCGTCGCTCGCCTGGTACTCGTCGATTAGGACGTTCGTCATGTCCTCCAGCCATGCCAGCGTATCGGTCAAGGGCAGATCCAGGTGTCGGAGCAATATAGCCAGATGCATGGAACCTCGAATGCACGCCCGGCGGGTCTCGTCATCGGCATCCCTGAAGTTGACGTATCGACGCGCAGTCGACAGTCGATACTTCGAGTTCGCCTCCGTGGGCTCGAGGTAAATCGCTACAGCGATTGCGCTGAACCGGTTGTACAGCATGGAGAGTTCATGGTTCGTCGGAGGTTTGGTCTTGGTAAATGGCACAGACCCGACGGGGACCGCGAGCGACAGTACCTTCTTGAGGGAAGGTGGGATCATCTTCAACTCTGCGAACTGAGGGCTATACTTCCGCACGTCGTCTGCGGCTCTGACGACCAACTTGAGGAACAATGTGAAGGCCGTGTCGCTGCGATTCTTAGCCTTCAAGAGTGCGAGATTGTAGTGTCGCAGGAAAGCGGGGAAGTCGCTCTGCTCGTCCGCGAGGCTCGCGAAGCGTCGGCTCTTGAAGATGTCGTTCAGCCGGTTGAACACGAGCGAGGCATCATCGACGTCGAGCCGCCAATGCCATTTAAGGTTCAGCCAGAGACAACGACAGACCAGGACGCGCACGTATTCGTCGCGTTTGTGGATAACTCTTCTGGATAACTTCTCATCGACCTTCTCGTCCTTGGAAAGCGGAGCGCGTTCGAGGACTGAGACGATTGTGGCCCATGAAGGAGGGATGCGGGGAGTCATGGACGAGTTTCCATGGATTGAGAACTGGGACAGAGCACAAAGAGTGAAGATGCTCTTCCACATGACTTCTCGCACCTTGAGTTCGGTATGGGGTAAGTGAAGCCCGTGTGCCTGAAGGACCTGCAGATACGTCGTCCAGAAGGAACTTCCTTGGGGAAAGAAGGCCGTCCGAAACGTCCCGTCGTTAGCGAGGTTCAGTACACATACCCAGAGCTCTGCGATCTGTTGGGCGATCGAGGGTTGAGCCAGCCCATCTCGGGTGAGGTCGAGCGGGATGGCAGCAGTACCAAACGTGAAGTCCCATAACTTCGCTATGAGCGCTTTGAGGCTGGCTGCGACTGCAAGAGTGTCAGGCACCTCCATCCTCCGCTTCTGGTCCAGCGCAAGCCTAGCGGACACCTCCAGCAGGAACCAGAGGGCCTGTAGTACGAGCGGGTTGGGTGTCTCGTCATCCGGCAAGATCTCGATAGGTTCCTCGAGCAGACTGGCTAACCGTCGTGCGAAGGACTCTACGTCCGTTACAAGGGCCGTATGCTCGCCCTCTTGCACGCGGGCGAGAAGCCACGATATATGCTGAGAGAGCGCATGGAGGAATGTCTGCCACTGGTGACAGGACTCGTAATCCGCCGGGCCAGCACCGCCCAGGATGAGGTTGCGGAGCCGATCCGATATTCCGTCCAGACAACCGGAGAGGTCGGAGACGGACATGTCGGAATGGAGGTAACAATCGAACATGGAGCACGACGGAGGGGATGGGGCATCGTGGGTACCGGGAAGGAGGTTGACTAGTTCGTGTAACCAGCCATGCCCGAGGTACGTTGCGTTCGGGAACGCGAGACCAGCGGGGAGCGGATGCACATCAAGGTCCACCGTAACATGGCGGAGAAGGTGCACCTCCCGCTCTGGCTGCGACAACGACTCTGGTCCACGTGCGGGAAGGGGGGCGTCGGGGATGACAAACCCGTCATCTTCGTACTGTTCGTCTGTCCCCCAGAGCTGGGTGAGCGTGCTCGTCTGCAACCGTTTAGAGTCTTTGCCCTGGAACTTGGACTTGGACTTGGACTTGGACGTGGAGTTTGACGGTCTGTGATCTCGGACGGCCGGGCCTCTAGAGACCGCAACCTCTTGCTCCACATTGACGTGCTCCGCGTTCGCTCTTCCACCCAGCAGGTGAGTGTTCCCAGTATTGAAGATATACACACCGGCCTGCTTTGTCTTGGCTTTAGCTGCTTTCTGCTTAGCTTTGGCAGCCTCGTCGCCGGCGAAGTGTACCTCGTTATGAGGTGCCACAGGTGGCGGATCTGTAGAAGAGATAGGTTAGCGAGATCCACATGCAAACATATCGGCGTACCAATCAGTTCAATATCGCCATCTCCCGCATCGGGCGTAGGCAGTGGTTGGAAAGGTAGAAGAGTTTGACGTCCTGCGCCATACCGCTTCGCACCAGACGTCGTAAACCGCAGTCCAGCACTCCGAACGCCGTTGCTTCCACCTCCATGTCCACCGCTCCTATGGCCTCCACTAGCTCCATTTTCAGCATGCCGGTGTCCACCGCCGGTACCGTGCCCGCCCCCGCCCACTCGACGCACGCCGTTGCGCCGTCGCCTGCGTTTGACGCGTGGTTTGTCATATACCGTCCTGGCAAGCATCCTGTCCACAGAGTTGTCGACCTCGGCCTCGCCGTCACGCATGACGCGCCGCATCCTTGGTGCGCGAGCGGGGGAGAGACCACGACCAGCATCATCATGGTCCGACTCCTCGCTGGAGGGGGGATCCCCTTCACTAGGGGCCCCTCCGGTCTGGTATGGTCTGTACTTCGGCCTAGGCTGGTGTCGGATAGGCTCGATAACGCTCTCCTCTGACGAAGACAATCCAGTCTCGTCCGACGACTCCTGCGCTGTCAAGTCCAGTATAGGGGCGTTGTCCGCGTCCATCACAGGCGACGGCGGGATGTCCATGTCGGACGACTCCGAATCGCCTCGAATCTCGATGCTGCGGCTGGACAGCGTCCGGCGTATGACCTTGCGCGACTCCCCAGGCCGCAAGGGACGATCTCCTCCGTCTCCGCTTTCTTCATCCCCATCGCGCTCGACGGAGGCGGACGCGCGCGCCGCTGCTGCTCTCTTCTTCGCTTCCACTCGCTTATCGAGCTGTTTCCACATGACTTTGGGCATCATGCGTTTGAGGGCATACATCTTCTTGCGGTCCGTCTCGTCCATGGAATTCGAGCCCGACGCAGAACCAGAACGAGAGGATGGACGAGACCTTGATGTACCATCCCCGCCTGCGTCTCCATCGGAGTCGGAGGTGATGTCAATAATCTCGTTGGGCTCGGATGGGGTTGATGGCGGCGGAGTTGACGGGGGATTGGGAACCTGAGAGCTCTCGCCCGGCATTGCGTCGTCCCCGTCTTCCATCTGGGTCGGGCGGTATGGACTTTGCGCGCGAGCGAATTCGTCATCGTACATGTGGAAATGGTTATCCCAAGGTGCCATGGAGTCGTCTTCGGGTGAAGCGGGTGAGCGGGTAGGCGAGGCAGACTTGCGTGCCGGAGAGGAAAAGGTGACGCTTCGCCGTCGACGCCATGTCGGCGCCGGTTCGAAGGACTCGTCCTCGTCTTCCTCTCCGTTGTCCTGCTTCCCCGGAGGTTGTTGGGGAGGTGGCGATGAGGTACGATGCTGTGGTCGTGGTCGTGGCCGAGGACGCGGTGGTGCGGGAGACTTAGGCTTAGGTTGCACATGAGTATAGTCGACTGACGAGCGCAGGGTGTAACTCACCGGACTCTGTGCTGGCGATTCCATGGGCTGAAGCTCCTTCCTCTTCATAGGGAATGGCTTTGGTCTCTTACGTCGACGCTCCTTCTCTTCTTGTTTCTTCGCCGCTTTGATGTCCGCCACAATCTCATCATCCTCATCGCTACTGCTTGACGATTCTTGGAAAATGCTCTGCAGCCACGGCGGCGTCTGTCTTCCACCTTCGTCCGCATCGGCTTCCGCTCCGACTGCTCTTTCCTTCCCCTTCTGCCGCCGCCGTGGTTGCGTCTCATCATCTTCCATGTCTTCGTCGTCCCCAGCATGATACTCCTCTGTGTCTGATGAGTTTCCATGACGCGCTCCAGCACTCCTAGAGCGATGCCGCGCACGTGGCCGTGGCGGGCTGACGACTTTCACGAGTGCATCTGGATCCGCGTGCATGATCTGCATCTTGTAGAATTGTTTGTCGAACAGATATGGCTTGACCTGCTTCGGATTTCGTTGTCTGAGCGAGTATCGGGCGCGTTCGGCTGCTTGCGCTTGCTCAACCGCATGCTGCGTTTCGGGGGAAAGTGGGGCACTGTGTGGTGGAGGACTGAGTCGCGAGGAGGATGCCAGGGGAGAGGGATGTTCATCCCTTTCGACGCGTTTGGCGGGAGACGTGACGGGTGTGAGAGGCGAACTGAGCGGTGATACGGCCACGTCTGCTGCGTTCGGGGAAGAGGGTTGTCGTTGGGGAGTGAAGAGGAGAAGCGGATCTGGAGATGAAGCTGGAGACTCAGTACTCGCCTGAGTTGCCGTCACCTCGCGCGGCAGGGCCATGTCATCAGTGCCTCCGCCTTCATTCTCCAAAGGTAAGGCATCGGGAAGGTTTGTACGGGGTGAGAGTGGTAGCGCGCAAGCGCCTTGTTCCGAGCAATCGGCCAGCTGTCGGAATCAGGATCGCGAACGCTGACGGAGATCTCTGCGCACATACCTTTCGTCGCTTCCGCGGAGGACTATCACGTCGTTGCGTCTCCATCGCGACTGGGGACGAGTCGCTCAATACTTGCTGTTGCTTACTGCTCGTAGAAAAAAGCGTTTCGCGTCTACGGGCGATATCTCTCGTGTTGCGCTGCCAATACGTGGAAGTGGTTGCGGCGAGTTCTTCAAGTTCCTCCTGGTCAGATGTTGGGACCACCGCATCGTCGACATCCATGCCCTGTTGAGAAGTACAGAGAGCTGCTGCTGAGAAGTATTAAGGTGGGCACGGTAATGCACAAGCGGATGGAGGGAGAGGGGGTAGAAGGAGAATACGAAATGCTCGCGAGGACGTAACTTACGCAGGACGCGATAGTGAGTGCACGTGATCGCGTCGTCGCCAGGGTATTCCCACGCCGCAATCCGTCGACATTGAAAAGTAGTCCTACTAGTACAGCTGGTGACCGGTGACGCCCTGCATCGATTCTCACTTACCCCAGACCGTTTCATAAGCTCAGTACTCATTAAATTCCTCCAGCTTGTGAGTCTGAGTATACCGGACACGATGCTCAAGCCTGAAACATCATCGCACGCAAGATCCCGTTGGCACTGGCCCAGCATCGGAGGTTAGAGACACGAGACTGCCGAGACATACTAACCTATTGTGTGGACCGTGACTCCAGGTCCACAATGAGTCAGGACCATGCACAAGACTCCTCAGTGTCTTGTTGCAGAGAGGACCATAAATATTGGACGCGACAAGCACGTTGCTCTCAACCACAACTCTAAGCTCCCACCTTCAGTTCCACTCCATACACACAACCTGTAGGTCGTTCTGCGATAGCTATGTTGAGAATCGACCTCATCGTGCAATATAACTAGCTCCTCTATCTGGCATGGACCGGTCCACTACCTTCAGCACGACCGCGACCTTCGATGTTCCCGTCCACGGCCGCGACCCCGGTCACGTATTCCCCTATGAAAACGCCCTCACCGCCCTCCTCGAGTTGAAGTCGTACCCCACACATATCCGACGTCTTACCCTCGGCCCCATCAGTCCTCTCGAGCTTCCCTACGTGCAGCATACGCTGTCTTCCTTCGACCAACCTCTGGACGCTCTCGAAGAGCTGAGGATCGTAGTCAGGTACCCCTATGTGCCGCCCAGCGCACACGATGTCCCTGAGCTGAAGCTCCGTGCTGGCATCTTCCCCTCGCTGCATACGCTAAGCCTCGACGGCGTGTATATGGCCTGGGAGAACGTTCTCTTCGCTCAGTTAACCCGTGTCGAGTTGCGGAACTGCCCGGGTTCCAGTCTCGCGCATCTGGTGGATTTCCTAGACGTGCTTCCTACGTGGACTTCCCTCACCGAACTCCATCTATCCAAGTTCCTCACTATGAGCGACGGCGGAGAGCTCATGTTGCAAGACACAGGATACATCATGCGCCCCAGGAACCTGCGAACATTGGTCGTTGAGGACCGCATCTACCAGATGTCGCATATCCTCTATCACCTCGACGTACCCGGTCCTGGGGCGCAGGTGCGATTGACTGGGTACGCGCAAGAGCAGCATGCCGACGACGACCGATCTCCGTTCGCGGCGATGATGCCCCTCGACGATAACTTCCCGGCGATCTTCAAATCAGCCAGACACGTCGAGCTCACCGTTACCGCGCATCAAGCCAGGATTCTAGGTGTTTCCCCTGGCGGGACCCTCACCCTGGACGTTCCGGACCTCGACAGGTCCAAGAAGGGCGCACTCCCGGACGCGTTCCGCAGCGCGCTCACCTCCCTCGTCGACATCTTCGCTGCTCGCAGCGCTCCGGTGTGTACGCTCTCGCTCGTCGGTGACATCAGCAAGGTCTCCGAACAAGATTGGGCGATGGTGTTTCAGGCTGTGTGCCCTCAGCTACGTGAGCTCGTCGTGCGGGACATCGGGCAGGGTGAATGCAGGCAGAACCTCTTCATGGCGTTGACGCATGTCTTCGAGCGGAACCAGACTGTGACGGTCTGTCCGGACCTGCAGAGGCTGAAGTTCACCGGCGCTGCGGATGCATCGGGGGGTCTCCTCAGTCTTGTCGATGTGGCACTCCGGCACCGCATCGAGTTGGGTCGACCACCGCTGCGTGGCCTGGAACTGGGGCTCTTCATTGAAGACATCGAGCACATGCCTCCCTCAATGGTGGAGCTGTACAGGCAAGGATTCATGAGATGGATAGCCGAGGTTAAGGTGGAGGTGCGGCCGCTGCAGACCTCAAATTCGAGCCTGGGGATGGTTGCTACAGGGTCAGGGTCAGACCGGTACTATCATTGATGAGATGTGCAGGTTGATTCTTTTGTTCGGTCTTGTCTCCGTTGGCAGTCTTGTATTCTAGTTTCTCGTATCTCTGCAGTGCTGACGCGCGGCACTCTGTCACGAAATATCGAACTCCGCGCTTCGGGAGACGCCGGAGCCTCAGCTCAGTGACCACCATCAAGACACGATCCCCCACAAATCGAGAAGGTGTTGTTTTCTGCAACCTCGCGTGTCGTGCCTGAGCATCACTGAACTGAACGCGCTATAGCAGGCGGAGGATGCAGGCCTGAAGTGAAGTTCTAGGCCACCTTCTCGCGGATAATCGGTTGAATCTGATGACGCCGACGCAGTGGTGGCCCAGCTTGACTCACAGTTGTGCCATTGCCCTCCGACAGGCTGGAAAGTGGTATATGGTACTCTTCCCTTCGTTTGGCACTCATTGTGCATTGATATCGTTGAGGCTTAGTAGTGTCCTACTGGCGAGAGTCGTCGTCAGTCATGGGGCAACGGTGGCCCGACTAAGACATCCTCCTCGTGCAACGAGGCTCGCGGCACTGGTTTGGGTGGCCCAGGAACTGTCATTTCTGGGGTTCCCGCAGCACCGTAGCGGAGAAAGGTGCAATATATTGCCCGTCCGTCGCCGCGCACGCACGTCAGTCCCCCCTTGCCTCTGCATCACTCAATGCCCTAACCCACGATTAGCGGTGTCGACAGTCCACAAAGGATACTCGAATGTACTGTGCGCAGGTGCCCACAATACGAGCGGACTTCCTGGAGTTCTCCACTGTTCGTCTGGATCCAACAGCACCACGTGCCGCCATGAGGACTCGATCCTGCTTCGCTGTCCGATTATCCGCCTCGGCCCTCGTATCCTGCGGCAATGGAGGGGACAAAGGTTCGTTTGTCCCTCTCGCTCTCTCGTTGCCCGGCTGCTGCCCGCGAAGCCGGTAGTTCAAGGACAAAGAGGAGCTATCAGCATATAGTGGGATGAGCTTGCGGGTGAGTTCAGACACCGTATTCGTCTTCGCAATCGTCCTCTTCTTCCGTGCTCACCAAGGCTGTCTGCATGTCGTACCCGTCCCCACTCTATCTTCCGTCAAGCGACGGCCGCTCCTCCTCGTTGTGGCCCGTGGAAGTCGCCGCTCAATCTACGGACGCCGTCAGCCAATTGGCCACCTATTCACAGAAGCAGTGAGTCGCTTGCCATAATGCATATGCATTTAACCCTTCATCTCACACTCATCCCTGCAGCCTGGCTGACCTGGCTGCATTTCTCCCCCCTGCGCCCGGACAGAGCGTTCAGGCTGGCCTGCAACCGACCCCTTTCGCGGCCGGCCAAGCCCTTGCCACTGGATATGTCAGTTCACTGCCCGCCAAACCTCCGGCTCCTCCACATGCCGATGATCTCGAGCTTCTCTCCTCTTGCATCACGTTGTCACTTGCGGAGGCGACGGGCACGTATCCCCAGCACCGTCAACTTGCTCCGGCATGGCAGCTGTCTCAAGGCGCTGCACTACAGCCGTCGCTTGGTACTCCTCCCCAGTACATCACCATGCCTTCGGATCCCTGGCCGTCAGATCATACCCGCGCAGGCGTGACTACTGCGGATACCATCCGTCGTACCGGTTTTTCAAACCCATCACTCTTCTCCCCCTCTCCCACGACGACTCTGCCATATTCCGATGCATATTCGGGAGTCGGAAGTCCGTACACACCTTGTTCCTCTTCCACAACACCCGGAACACCGTCTTCCCTCCTTCCACTTGTCGAGGACTCTGTCCCTCAGCAGAGCGATGCTCCGCAGTACCAGCCACGGAACACTCAGGTGTTCTATTGCCGACGGACACCAACCGAGTGGAAGATGCCTGGCGCCTTCAAGTGCCGGTGGTGCGACTTTGTCCAAACCAGCAGGCGCAAGCCGGACTTGGAACGGCACGAGAAGAAGCACTTCAAAATCAAAGACTATACGTGCGTCGGCCTCCCGATATATTGGGCTCCGGCGGAGAGCAACGTCCGAGCTGGATTCGCTTACTACGGTGCCTCCGGGCTCGTCGGCGGGTGCGGTAAGAAGTATAGTCGTCGTGACTCGTACAGGAAGCATCTCAGGAAGACAAAGAAGGGATGTTGCGGAGATCCTAACGGGCCTTGGCATTGGGTGAACGTGGCGTAGTCCACTAGCAGATGCACGGCGGGTTTGTCAGGCGAGTACTGGGTTGCTGCAGTTGGCGCAGGTATCCCAAAGCCGTGGTCTCTATTCTGACTGTACTTAGCCTCACCATATGCATCGGTACGCTGAGCCATACGCCTCTAGAGTAACCGTTACGTGACAATCTCAAGTAATACCTTGTTGGGATTGCTGGCTATCTACTGTACGCTCACTACTGTAGCTGATGACTACCAATATTAATGAGTACGACTTGACCGTGATTACAATTGACGCTCCTTGGACGCTCCACCCATTTCAAGTTCATCTTGGCGCCTCAGATATCTGCTTCCGACTACTGAAGTCCTTTTCCTGCTTGGCGATGAACCTCACTGAGCCTCCCATATTGCATGTACTTACTACATGCTCTCGATCAAGTTGCAACAGACCTGCGCGCGGCACTCACTTCCGCGTTCTCGCCTTTATGACATGCAGCAGGGGGATCAGTTGAACGGCAGTCTGGATCGGAAACGGGGCCGGCCACCTCAGGCTCCCGAGTCGACAACGTTGAACGTATGCATGCTGGATCCCTGGTTGCCAATACACGACCAGAGGTACGCGCACTCCTTGTCTGTGCGAGCGGCCGTGCTGATTGCAGTATATCTCCCTTCAGCTCTTACCCCAATTCCAGGGGCTATGTAGGCGGCTTAACTTTGTTTACACGCTCGGGTCGCTCGTCACGCCGCCCTATACCTCCGGCATGGCGATCGTCAAGTGTGCAGTACAAGTTGCGATCGCGATTAATTAGAACCTGTGGGTGGCGACATATCGTAAGCCACGGGATGAATAACGGAGTGTCTCGCTAGACGGCGAGGCAGCCCTTGCAAGTTGGGCAATGCCCAGCGGTTCGTCACTGCATGTTGTACATTCCATTCTGCGGTTTGATGGCATGACTCGCTGCGCATGGCAGTCTGCATCCCGCAGATATCGGCCATAACTACTCGGTGAGCATTCACTTGGCAGTAATAGGGCTGACGCAGTCATATGTAAACCCAGCGTATCACCTTGTGATGACCGCGGCTTCCATGCTGTGCGAGTTTCGTGGTTTGTTTCACAAGAATGTAACCATCATACTGAAGTCAGGAATTTTGACTTTTGGGTAAGATTGAGGTGGGTGCATTCACCTCTAAGCGTCCATCATGATAGCGCACGAAGACTGAGCTTCCCCAACATGCTATTCCAATTTCCATTCGTTGCTCTTCGGATTCTAGCATCCTGTCAGCTGCGGGAGTGCCTTCGATGCTGGTGTCGTTGTTACCAGGGGCCGTGTGGCGCGCGACGAGACTAAGTAGCTGCTGTATGTGACGAAGCTCCCAAATGTGAGTCCTACCTCTCGAGTTGGGAGGTAACATTTCTCATGACCTATTTACAGAGAACCACGCGACCCCATACTTCCATGGTTAGTGCATCGGACATGGTGTTTGCTTCATGCCACCTGCACTTTGGCGACGTTCGGCTGGTGGCTCGCGGCTCGGCGTGCGCAGTGGTCCTTCGAGGACCACCCTATCGTACAGATGCGTTTGGAGGTCATTCGTGTCCGAACACGCATTCGTGGGGTGTCTCATTACCTCTTGGTAGACCGCTAAGCTGGGCCTGATGTCCGTTATTTGAATACGGTTACTTTGTAACTAGATCTTGGCAAGTGTATGTTCGGCTAGATTTGATTGTCTCTTGGGCGCTTAGACGCGATAAAGAAACGCGACCCGGGTTTTGCGAAACACGCGTCTTGCCTCACGCGTTCACCTCCCAAAAATTTTGGAACCAGCTTCCGCTCTCTCTTCTGTACATATACCCACCCTCTAACGACCCGAAGGTCTGTGGTACTCACTGTCGTCGACAGTGGCGTCTCTGACAGTCCGGAAACCCAGATGGACCTGCAGCAATTGTCCCAGCTCTTCGCCTCCACATTCAGCCCCGACCCCAATGTCCAGAAGATGGCGGAGCTCCAGATCCGCAAGGTGCGCGGCCAAGTGCTCGACGACTGTGCTGAGACTGACGACGTCGCGTAAAGTTGGGCGGACAGGAGGGTATGATCACGAACGTCCTGCAGATCGTCGGAAACGATAACGTTGATCTGTACGTGCCCGACGCGTCCTTCATGCCTCCGTATGTTTGGCTGAACCACTTTATAGCGCCACCCGTCAGGCCGCGGCTGTATACCTCAAAAATCGCGTGTACTCGTCTTACTTCGTCGACGTCTCCCCGCGCCCCGACCAGGTCCCGATTGCACCCTCAGACCGGAACAACCTCAAAGCCTCCGTCCTTCCCCTCATCGCCGCGTCACCGAACCGTGCGATTACTGTCCAGCTCGCCGGTGCTCTGAAGAACGTGGTGGCGCGCGACTTCCCCGAGAACTGGCCGAACCTTGTTGACGAGGTTAAGAAGCTCCTCGCAAGTAGCAACATCCGTGAGGTCCACGCAGGATGCGTAACCGCGCTGGAGATGGTTAGGGCCTTCAGGTATGTTATTCATAAATGCCTCCTATCCGTCCTGCCCGTTCCTTCCGCCCGCCTGCGCACGCCCTGAACTCGTGGACAGGTTCCGCCAGAACAACGATGTTCTTCCCAAGCTTGTCGAGGCATTCTTCCCTACGCTCGTCAACATCGCATCGCAGGCTCTCTCTAGCCCCCCTGCTGGTACTAACCAGGAGGTTCCGACCCTTCTCCACCTCATCCTCAAGACTTACTCGACGAGCATAATCCTTCACCTCAGCGCCCACCAGCAAAGCTCGGAGAGTCTTGTGCCCTGGGGCCGTCTCCTGTTCCAAGTCATCAACTTGCAGATTCCTAAGGACGCTGTGCCCGAGGATGAGGACGAGCGCGAGCGTTCCGAGTGGTGGAAGGCAAAGAAGTGGGCGTACAAGATCCTCGGCCGTCTCTTCCACCGCTTCGGTAACCCTTCCCAGCTCCCTAGCAGCCTGCAGGAGGACTACGGCGTGTTTGCGCAGCACTTCGTCACCAGCTTCGCGCCCGAGATCTTCAAGGTCTACCTCCAGCAGACCGAGCTGTTCGTTTCGGGACAGGCTTGGTTGTCGAAGAAGTGCCAATACCGCATCTTCACTTTCTTCACGGAATGGTAGGTCTTCGTTCTTCTGACTGATGCACGCGGTCTGATCGCCACCACTACAGCGTCAAGCCGAAGTCGACCTGGGCGCTGCTCAAGCCGCACGCGCAGAACCTCGTCCAGTCTTACGTGTACCCCCAGCTGTCCTTCACGCCTGCCAAGCAGGAGCAGTGGGAGACCGACCCTATCGAGTTCGTCCGCACCAGCGTCGGTGCGTACACGTGTTTGATGTGTACACATATCGAAACTCACCCATGTCGCAGACGAGTATGAGGCGTTCGACAGCCCTGTTTCCGCGGCGACGTCGTTCTTGTTCTCCCTTGCAAGCAACAGGACCAAGACCGCCTTCCTTCCCATCCTCGGCTTCATCAACCAAGTCCTCCAGGCGTGCGTACTCATCCTCCGTCCACCTGAGCCTGTAGTGACAGCGACAGCACAGTAAGCCTGCCGCTCCCCAGCGCTACGGCGCTCTGAACATGACAGCAGCTTTGGGACCGTTCATCATGCGCCACCCCGACGTCAAGGGCAACATGGAGCAGTTCGTCCTTCAGCACGTCATCCCTGAGTTCTCTGCACCCGAGCCGTACATGCGTGCCGTCGCGTGCGAGGTGCTCGGCACCATGATCAAGGCGGGCTTGAAGTTCTCTCAGGAGCAATCCTTGCACACCGCTTTCACCGCGGTGGCACAATGCATCGACGATGCTGAGCTTCCCGTCCGCGTCCACGCATGCTTGGCGTTGACGGAGATGGTCACGGACTCCGAGATCGGTACGTTCGCTCATCCAGCAATGTGTCGCTTGTAACTCATAGCTTGCAGTCAAAAGTGCAGTCGCGCCTCAGGTCGGCAAGGTTATTCAAAGTAAGAACCTCTCTCCGGCGTATGAGCGATTATGCTGACCCGTATCTTAGCTCTCCTCAAGCTCTCTGAAGAGACCGACCTCGACATCCTCAATCACTGCATGGAGGCTATGGTAGAGACGTACCAGACTGAGCTGCTGCCCGTCGCTGCTGATCTCACTGCCCGCCTCGTATGTGCCCTACCCTCATCGTCAGATCACTGGGCTGACTTAGCCTGTTAGTGCGAGACCTACGCTCGCCTCGCGAGGGAGAGCCAGTCCGCCGAGGAGACCGATAGTCGTGGTATCGACCTCGACTCCATCATGGAGAGCACTGACAACGAAGACAAGATCTTTGCCGCCATGGGTGTGGCAAAGACCATTGCCACCGTCGTCAATGCTGTGGACTCGTCCCCTGAGATCCTCGCTCAGATTCAGGAGATCATCATCCCCATTGTGAAGATGACCCTCGAGGGGAAGCTGCTCGACCTATTCGACAATATGTACGATCTGGTCGATGCGCTCACCTACAAGCTCCGCAGCATTTCGCCCAACATGTGGCCGATCTTTGAGCTCACATACAAGCTCTTCAAGTCGGACGCTGTCGACTTCTTGGATGGTGCGTCCATGTTGGAATCGTGGCAGTTGCGGGACTTGATGCTCGATCATATGCAGAGATGCTCCCTTCGCTCGACAACTTCGTCTCTTTCGGTGTCGAGGTATTCAAGCAGCGCCCCGATTACAGGCAGATGGTCCTCGACATCTACCAGACCTCGATTACAAGCGACCACCTTGGCGAGAATGACGCCGTGAATGGTTGCAAGCTCGCCGAGTCCATGCTACTCAACCTCCGCGGCAGCATCGACGATGTCAGTGTACATACTCTCAGTCCGTCTTTCACGTACTGACTCTGCTTCGCAGGCCCTCCAACCCATCATCGCGACCGCACTCCCCGTGATGGATAAGGCGGAGACGAATGCACTCCGCCTCGCCAACCTCAACGTTCTCGTCAATGCCATCCTCTACAACCCCGCTGCCGCCCTCCACATCCTCGATCAGGCTGGCCCAGGCGTTGCACGCAAATTCTTCGACAAGTGGTTTGCGGCGATCAGCGTTGAGGCACGTCTGCCGCGCGTGCACGACAAGAAGCTCAGCATCGTCGCGCTGTCTGCGCTCATGGAGATGGATCCTGCCAACATCCCCGAATCCGTCAAGGAGGGCTGGCCGGGCATCGTCTCCGGTGCGCTCAAGTTATTCCAGGAGTACCCCAAGGCTGTGCAAGGTCAGTTCGATGTGTTGACCGTTCGGACGGAATGGTTATTGACCAGACTTGTAGCCCGCAAGGAGCTTGAGGAGGCGTTCCAGGCTGAGTCTGACTCCGATGATGACGAGGACGACTCGAAGTTCCTCAACATGAACGAGGATGAGGGTATGTGCACGCATCGCGCCGTCCTTTTGAATTGTCACTTAATACTTGTGGATTTGCTTCTGTAGAGGACGTCTGGGACGAGGACTCGGCGTACGTCGAGATGCTCGCGAACGAGGGCCAGCGCCTCCGCGAGAAGTCCGAGCGCCAAGCTGCGGGCGAAGACGTCTCCGACGACGAAGAGGAAGATGATATCGAGGAGGAGCTCGGCTACATAAGCCCGCTCGACACCGTCGACCCATATATCACCTTCAAGCAGGCCCTGACTGGTACGTGTCCTCTTTGACAATGACAAGCAATCGGAGGTCTGACTTTCCCCATCACTCGCAGCCTTCCAAATGAAGAACGGCCCTGGGTACCAGGTCGCGACGACGTCGCTCAGTCCCGACCTGCAGACGTTCCTCATGGAGGTCATGCGCCTGGCGGACGAGCACGCCTCCGCAGCGCCGGCGTCCTGATCTCCCAGCCTTCTTCCGGTTTTCTACATAGACACGCCATCCCGGTGATCTGGTGCTCGCGATGCTACGCCGTTGGGATGCCAGACCGACGCTGCCTTATGAACTTCACGTCCCGTTTCTGTCTTATCCTGACTTTCCTCTGATCTGTCGCTCCTGCTCTCGCTCTCGATCCGTACATATTACCGCAATCTTCCATAATTTCGCACACCAGGGTTTAGCACGAAAGAAGTCCCAAGTAGTCTGAAGAACCGAGTACAACATGTCTGTTTCCTTGCATTGCTACATATACTACAATCCGTGACTGGGGATGTTCTGGGAAGGGATTTGGAAGCGGGAAGGTTCGATTCTGGCGCGGTGTGACGATAATACTGTACAGACGACATAGTCGCGACGTTCACGCCCTTGGGTTCGAAGATTTCAAGCTCAGTTGACGGGCTCGCGCGGGAACTTCCTCATTTGCGCGAGGTAGTCCTCCTTGCTCTCGAGTGTCCACTCCATTGGCTGGGTGAGCGGATCGAAGGTCGCGCCGTGCTCCTCGATCTCTTTCAAGCGGGCCGCGGTTGCGGGCTTGGACTTGTTCACGCTGTACACCTTGATGCGGTGGGACGAGGACGTGACGTGTAAGTCCCAGCTGCGCATGACGACACGTCAGCGAACGCGCAATCACTACAAAGGCGCAGAGACGCACTTCCAAGCTGAGCGGACGTATGTCGGCTCGGTGTTGTTGGAGGAGTCCCAGGAGCGCACGCAGAACTCGAGCCAGCCTTCGGCGTCGACGGGGAGCTCGAATGTCCAGAGCCGCCAGGCGTGATAGTGCTTCTGAGTCATGTTCTCAGGGCCAACGGAGTACCACACATGGCCTCTGCGAGATTGAGGTGCCTGTGAGGGGATGAAATTGGACAGCGGCATAGCGGCGCACGCACCCGTCGTTCGAGACCTCGACACGCTCGACCCAATTACCGCCACCACTGTAGGCCCAGCCCTGGAGCTTGACCTTGCCGTCGTGGATGATGGTCTGCTTGTCTAGCGGGAAGATGATCGCACTCGACACAGGCATGTTCTGAATCGAGAATCCATTTGAGAACTTGACGTTTTGCTTGCCCATCTGTATGAAAGTATAGTAAGCGGTGTATCCTCAAGGCAACAGTCTCCCGACCTCACCTGCTGAGTGTAGTAGAGGTACTCCTGAGCTTGAACCGGGGCCAAGCTCGGTTCCGCAATGGCGTTGATCCTATAGAGCCACTTCGCACTGCGCGCACCAATGTATCCCGTCACTACGGCGCGGAGAGGGAAGCCGTGGATCTTGGGCAGGGGCTTGCCGTTCATCTCCCATGCAAGAAGTACCTCTTCGTTGGCGCGGACCTTGCGCCACGGAACAGAGACCGCGTAATTATACACTTGGCCCTTCCTGAAGATTCGTACGCACTGAGTGAGTTTCTATGGCCGAGAGGGGAGGGGAGTACATACTTGAAGTAGGTATCTGCGCCGACGAGTTCGAGATGCTGGCCCTCGGGAAGGAGGCCGCCGCACGCGATCTTCAGGACCTTCTTGAGAGGAACGCCTCGATACACAGCTGTACCACTACGTCCCACGTCAGATCACGTGCAGATGGGGTAAGGAAAGACAAGGCGCATACATTGCGCCTTCTCCCCATGGCTAGTACACGGCATTAGCACTCATTGAAGAAGACTATCGCTGGCGGCGACTTACAGCGTTGATCAACTCGTCACCGTCTCCAGGATACTCCTGAATTTGTTCGATACGCCGAGTTCCGCTGCACTGCAAAGTGACCGTAACTTCGGCTTGCCTGTACATGCATCCATCCATAAAGGGAATCAACCAAGACGCGCACAAGTATATTTCGTGCTCACGGAAACTTGGACGCGTCCTTCAAGTCTTTCATGGATAACTTCACCGGCTTGTTCACGAGGCCGCCGATCTCGAGCTCGAACGCATCCTCGTCGATATCGGGGACGCCACCGTGATTCCGCACACTGTATATATGCGTCAGGGTCGACCATGCAGTATGCGCCGAACAGACGGGGGTGCACGCACAAGTGGAACAAGTTGTCGGTGAGCTTCCCCTCGATAAGCTCCTTCCGGGGCGTCTCGCCGTTATACGGGAAGTCGAGGAGGTGGATCATGCCTGGCTTCTCCTTCAGGACGGTCTCCCAGCTGAAGTCGACGATGCTCTTGAGCCCGAGCGCTTCATGGTACTCCTTCCACCGGTGGCCGACCAAGATGGGGTTCGTCTTCGGCAGGGGGACGAACTGGAACTCTGACGAGGCGGCAGGGAACGATCAGGCGATCAGTCAGATTGAAGATGACAGGCAGACGTGGAGGACGCACCGGGGATGGGAGTGAACTTCTTGGTCTTGAGGATCTCGCTCGCGATGCGCTTGCGCTCGGGCTCGTTCTCCCACTCGACGTACCTGCACAAATCACGGGCGCAGGTTGACCGCAAAGAATTAGACAAAATCAAGAGGATTGCTCACCCACGCCAGCCGAGCTTCGACTCTGGGAAGAGCTTGCTGAGTGGGACGCCGTCCCAGGTCTGTTCGCTCGCGGACGCAACAGTCGCGGCAGCCATGTCTAGATGATGACGGGAGGGATGTCTGGTGAGGTTAAGATACCGGGGGCGGCCCCCCATCCATCTTATATGCGCACTCTATCTCTCTGCTCGACTCTTCGCTTCGGCGAGGATAGGGGGCGAACTCAACCTACCCTGAAGTTCCCAATGAACCCGTCCTGACCGCACTTCACCATCCTGCACTGGAGCTTGGAAAAAGGAAGCACCTTACGTCACCTGCTCATTCGTCCCAGCTTCCAGGACGAGGCCGCCGGTAAGTAGTCCAATGGGAAGCGAGAAACGACGACACCTGGGCGCCACGGTTCGACAGCTTGTCTATGTTGCGGAGAGACCGGGACTCGGGCCATCGGGTGGAGTCCATGCATATGGTCGTGGCAAAAGACGGAAGCAGTGAGAGGCGCATATTTGCCAATGGAGGTCGCGCGTACCTGAGATCCTGGAGGTGGTAGGAGGGACACAAGGGGAGGTACGGGGGATGGGGGAAAGTATTCGCAATCGCGGAACACGGACTCACTAGGTGTATGTTCGGAACACACCATAGCGTGCACGCGTCCGCGAGGTCCTGTTACAAAACAACACAGCAAAGCACACATTCCCGAAAGCAAGCGATAGAAGTACAAGCAATGCGCACGAAGAGATAGCAGGAGATCACACAGTGCCTGCAGCATCGTCCGAGAGGATCCCTCTCGCCCACACAGAGTCGCCGATGACACGCTCTGCGAAGAAGTCGCCTAGCTGTGTGCGCAGCTTCTCGACGACCACGCTGTCCGCGCCGGAGTTGGGGTCGAGTGGCACAGGCCGCTGCGATGGCGGATGCAGCATCCTCAGACCCTCCTGCGACACGCGAATGCATGAGTACAGAGATGTCAAGGGAAGAATATGAAGGAACGGTGCTGACCATGACAAGGTCTACCAGCGTGCTCGACTCCCCCGGCATGCACTTCTCCCCGACGATCTTCGCTCCCTGGCGGTCGACCAGTCCTAACCGTACGGCCTCTTTCCCGATCGCCATGAGCCCTCGGATCGCACCCTCATTCGTTGGTCGCGGCTTCTTGTGCTCGATCAATCCGACGATGAGCATCTTGACGATCTTGGTTGGCAGTCCGGGGTAGGTCATGGAGTAGTGGGTCAGGAGATGGGCGAGGATTTGTGCAGCTGTGATGCGCAAGTGCGTCGCATGTGACGGTGGCAGGGCTGAGTGGAGGAGGATGGAAAAGACGGCCGGGAGGAGTTGGTGCAACTATATGCGTGGGATGAGCATGAAACAATCCAGCGGCATGCATGAGCATGAGCGACGCACGAATGGCTCGACACCGAGTGTCTGGTTGTCCAGCAGGGCACTGATAACGTCGAGGAATACTTCCAGCATCTTGCCGTCGTTTTCTGTCTGCGACCCTGTCCGGAGCGTGCTGACGACGCCCTCGCTGACCCATTGCGCGAGGTACGGCAGCAAAGGCGACAAGCCAGCGTCGTGGCGCAGGCTCGCGAGGGCGGCGGTGCGTTTCGTATGGTCTGAGGTTTGTGGATTGAGTGATGAGGTTAGGCGAGCATAGTAGAGGTTGAGCTCGCGCGAGAGGGTCTGCTTGACGAGAAGCGGTTGCTGTTGTGTCTGCTTCCCACCTGATGTCGGTGGTGAGGAGCGGGAAGAATGAGTATAGTGTTGCAACTCACCTGGTAGCACCGTGGTTGCCGTCTGCTTGCCCTCCGGGTCCTCCTTGGCACCGCTGGTGGGTTCTCGGGTATGAGTGGCTGGACGCCCTCCACCGCGAGCCAGTGCGCCGTCCAACTGACGCCCTTGGGCATGGTTATCTTCTCCTCCCGAAGCACGCGGTCGAACTCAATCTCCTCGTCCTCCACAAAGTATACTGACCCTGCGGACTGCATCTGGGGGAAGGGGAGGGCGCGTCGGAATGCTGGGGGATTGTGCGGGAAGTGGCCATACAAAGGCTCAATGTTCAGGACGCGGAGAGCTTGGTCAATGTCGGAGGTTGTCAGGGTTGTGCGTTTCGCGTGGCGCATAAAACGCGCTGCTTCCTTCGAGACGAGGAGGTAAGGAAACGCACTGTGAGCGATGCTAAAGGTCGCGCACCTCGACTACCTGCTGTATTCGGTATTCAACATCACTTGCGAGCGCAGAGGCTACCGCATCAGGTAGGTTTGGTATATTCAAGGACTCTGCGACATCCTTTCTTCTTGTTGAAGGCGCCAGCTCTCAAACAGTTGCGACGACTTACTCGAACGGAGTCAAGCTTGTATATCCCGGGAACCTTGGCCGGTGCGGGTTTCGCTTTCGGCGCCGGCTTGCTCATCAGTCGCAAGATCACGGTCGGTCGTTCAAAGTCCGTTTGGCTGTTCGCAGCAGGTGCGTGTGTGGTTAACAAGTTGGTCGTAAACAAGTCGCAGCGGGAGAGGCAGAGGAGTGCCACAAACGCGACTCTGTACTGTACTGACGCGCGCTAACCGAGAAGCGCCAAAGCACAAGATCTAGATCTGCTGTTGGTTGCCGGGCCGGTGACCTCATCCGCCGATTGCTGACGCTACTTATCCTCGTCCCTTTCACAAGTTTCAGTGTTTGACTATTACCAGCACTTTTCTCGACTTCTCGAGTCCTAGCTAGGACAAGACACGACGCTACTGCTAAAGTCGACTTCTCGCTTTGTATGTGTGTTCATACGGGCAGCCTGGTGAGTCGTGAAACCCATCGAAGGCCAAGCATCATTGAAGCTCAGGTCTACACATAGTAACCCAGAGACGTAACCAACGCGCTCATCCTTATGACGAACATAGTAGATCTACCTCCCGAAGTCATCGAACAGATTCTTCTCCTCCTCGACCCCACCGATGTCGCGCAGTTCGCGCAGACCTGCTCAGATAACTACGCACTGGTCTACCACGGAGAGGACCAGCATCTATGGCGAGAACTTTACTTGCGCCAGCCCTTCGATGACCCGCGGCGAAGCTACACGCCTCTAGGCCGTCCTCTACAGGCGACTGAAATCGACTGGAAGACCCAGCTGCAGCGTATCATGCGCGCGCGGACTGTCCTCACCAGAGGCACGACGGATTACAGCCCCGAAGAACGCTGCACAGTCCTGCACACGCTCCTCGACATGGCAACGAACGTAGCTCCCTCCACACATCCTGATTCGATGGAGCCCTCCCCGAACCACGCCTGGGTGACGGTCATGCTCCGCGCGTCCCCGCTTCTCGAGGTCGACTACTCCAGCACGGATCTCTCTCCAGAGGAGAAGCAGCTGCGAGCGCGCTTGCACACGTACTACGGGCTGACCCCGGAAGACCGCCAGCTCGCGAAGCGCAACGCAAGCCGCATCTTCGTGTACGCGATGCGGAACTACAAGTGGGACAACGAGTTTGGGCCGTTCATGATGGACGGGAGCGGGCGAGTGAATTGGCTGCACGTCCGAGCTATCCACCATGTCATGTCGCTGCACATCGTGCCCGAGCTGGACCCGGAGGAGGAGATCGAGGCGTTCACGCTGTACCCGATGAGCATGCCGTGGACGCTCAGTATCATCCCCGACGGAGTGAACCTCGACGAGGTGCGGGATTGGGCCGGGGTCACTGGGAGATGGCAGTGTTCGTTTTGCTTCTGCGACCATCGGGAGCTGCTAAGTGAGTACTCGTCTGCTATGGAATAGACAGTTGCTGATCTACGTACGTCAGTATTTAACAACTTCAACGTGAGTATCCACTTGGTACCCATCTGGTCGTCGAACCCATGCTCAAGTGCTCTTCTGCACAGAACAACGACGATGACCCTCTGTATACCGACATCTTTGACGGAGAAGACTTCGTCGAAGTCTTCCGCTCGATCTATGTCGATCTGCGCGTCCTCAGCACAGAAGAGGATCCTGACCATCCCGGGCGACCGCGCATCAACTTTGGCGGCACGGTAGACGGTACCGGCAGCACTGCAACCATCGTGGGATACGTCAAGGTCACGCCCGACGACCAAATTCGCTATCATTTTACTTCTGGTGAAAACGGCAACTCGATATGGAGGTTCGCTCTGCGATACTCATTCGATGATTGTTGCTGACAGGTATGGGATTCAGCTCCGAAGGAGTGCAAGTCGGGAACGTGCGCTCAAAGTATGGCGTGCTTGGATCGTGGACCACCGTACAACACGATCGACACGACCCGGTCGGTACGTGACTTCCTTCACGAGATACACTTCTGGTGCGGCGGTTGAGCACTTTGAAAGGTCCGTTCTGGCTATGGAAGACAGGAGATGCTGAAGACACCGCGCAAGTGCCGGTCAACTCGTAATAATCTTGTATTTCTACTCGATCGCAGAGTTGAATTGACATCTGGGTGATATACGTGCATGTATCGACTAGGTCGAATGTCTAGATTTCCTGTAGCCTCGAACAGTGTTGTAATCTCGTTTGATGTGTACCAACGATAACTGGGACTCATCCCAGTCCACCTCGATGGAGCTCGATAATCGCTATATATTGAGCCCGCCGGCGACTGCCGAGGCGCTCATACGACGGGCCTCGCCAAATACCTCGGCTTCTCCGCGTTGTACTGACCTCAGCGCAGCAGCGACGAGCGTCGAGCGCAACCGACCACTCTCACTTGCTCTCAACCATGACCGACCCCCCACCGAAGAAAGTCGGGTCGCTGCGCGACCGCATCGCCGCCTTCGAGAACAAGGGCGCCGCCCCCACGCCCGCCCCGGCACCCGTCCCGCGCCCCAAGCCGGGGCACATCGCCTGGCAGCCCAAAGCCGCGTCGCCCCCAGCGTCCCCGCGCCGCGACAGCACTGGCGACGATGGAGGCGAGGCCAAGCGGGCGGGCATGTCTGCGGCGGACGCGAAGGAGAGCATCGGGAAGCTGTCGTTGAAGGAGCGCATGGCCGCGCTGAAGGGCTCCGCTGCGTTTGGCGGGCCTGCGCCGGGAGGGCCGCCGCCCAGGCCGACGGGCGAGAAGCCGAAGTGGAAGCCGCCCCCGGTCGTGCAGAGGGTTGAGCCCATTGGAGGGGAGGACGAGGAGAAGGCTGCTGTTGCTACGCCGGCGGGAGATGAGGCTTCGAAAGGTGAGGCCGAGGGTGAGGCACGATCGCCCGCGGCTATGGAGGAAGGGAAGGACGCTGAGGGACAGGGCGAGCCGAGGGAGGAGGGCGAGCCAGATCCTGAGGAGGAGGAGAGACAGCGGAGGGCTGCGCTTGCGGCGAAGATGGCACGGTTGGGAGGTGCGAGGGTTGGGATGGGTCCCCCGATCTTTGGGAAGAAGCCGGATATACCGCCTAAGAAGATACAGAAGGAGGAGGAGAAGCCAAAGGTCGAGGAACAGCCTAAGGAGGAGCAGGAGACCCCGGCAGCATCGCAAGACGAGGATAAGCCTGCAGTCGTATCCCCCAGCGTACAAGAAGCTGCTGCTGTTGCACTACCGCCGTCCGTTGCGGAGAATAGCGGCGCTACCACATCGACAGGTACGTACAGTTGTCAGCTTCCATCTTACGCGGATGCTCATGGTGTCCTGTAGACTACTTTCCACCAGTGAGGAAGGGATCCGACGCGTCTTCTCTCCTCTCCCCAGACTCCGCAGCTTCCTCCCCTCCAGTGCGTTCCCCGGCAATGCCTGTTCCGCAAGTTCCGAAGCGCGCCGCCCCGCCGCGTAAGCGTCCCGCCAAGTCACCCTCACCCGCTCCTGCTCCCATCATCGAACAAGAGCTGCAAGAGAGTCCCGCGCAGCTTTCTGTCAGAGACGATGCGACTCCTACGCCGAAGCCCGAGGAGACCAGTGCGTCGAAGGATAGCCAGGAGCCTGGATCCGTTGCTCCACACGGTGATCGTGAGCCTGAGGTCACTGAGGGTCAAATCGGGGAGGCTGTTGAAGCTGCTGTGGCTTCTGCGTCTGTCAAGGAGGATGCTGCTGAGGAGGCCCAGTCTGTACCTGAGCCTGCTGAGCCGGAGGCTCCTGAAGAATCGCACGCACAAGAAACTGCGGAGCCCGTTGCTGACGTCGAACATGCGGTGGAAGAGCCTGCTGCTATGCATAAGGAGCAGCTCAAGGACGCACACCCCGAGGAATATGTCGAGGAACCCGAGGCGGACGCTCCTGTCAAGGACGCAGAGCCTGAAGAAGAGGCCAAGGAACCTGAAATCGAGACTCCTGCTGAAGAGCCTGAGGAGGACGAGGCTGCTCGCCGCAAGCGGATCGCCGAACGACTTGCGAAGTCGGGCGGCTTCAATCCGTTCGCAGGAGGGATTCCGTCGCCGGTAATGCGCAGGGACAGTGCAGATTCGACGCGTTCTCCGCCCCCGCCGGTGCGCCGTGACAGCCACCAAGAAGCCGCCAAGTCTCCTTCACTGCCCGCGACGTCTCCCAAGCCCGAGCATGCCGGAGCGCAAGGCGAGTGTCGGGTCAGTGCACTCTGGGTTGGAGCTTCCCGCACGGAAGCAGTCTTTGGATGATGGTAATTAAATCTCCCGCCGACGCAGGCGTGCTTTGTGGTTGTACGAGTAGACATTGATCCATTGGTTTCAGGCGGCGTCTCTGAGGAGCCGCACGCGTCCGAACAAAGTACCGTGGTATCCCCGCCCGCACGCGAGGTGCATGCTGAGCCGATTGAAGAGGCTTACGAAGACGAAGACGAAGACCGAGAGGAGAACGAAGCAACGGGTACACGTGCTGCACATGAGGTGGATCGCCGAGATAGCTTCGCAAATGAAGGGGAAGACGAGCAGTATGACGACCGTGCAGATCATGAGGTGACTCGTGAGACACTGCAGGAGGAGCCTGAGACTCAAGAGGAAGATGCGGACGAGCCTGGTGTGGAACATGCGCCCCCACCGCCCGCACGGAGACCGCTCCCGACCACTCCAACTGTCCAGCAGGAGGCTGACGAGGACGATGCTTTGTCGCCTCGGCGTCCTCCACGAAGGAACTTCCCGCCTCCACCTACCCGGGCAGCTGTTCCGCCTCCGCCTCCTCCCGCTGAAGAGGAAGACGAAGCATATGCTAGACAGGCACGGGAACTCGGGCCTGAGCACGAGGAGGAGGAGGAGAGGCAAAGCTTGCACGAGGAAGACGAACAATTAGCCCACTCTAGCGGAGAGCGGGAGCCATACGCGGACGAGGATGCTGCCGAACATGAGGATCAGCACCCTCATGATGAATATGTTCCTCCTCCTCCGCCTCCTCGCCGCGCGGTCGTTCCTCCCCCGCCGCCTCCCGTTGAGGACCAGGAAGACGTTGAAGAAGAGGAACCCGCTGCACCGACGCCCCCTTCCCCTCGTCGCCCATCCACGCATGTGCCGCCTCCGCCGCCTACTCATGCACCCCCTCCCGTCGACGATGAGGATGAAGTTTCGGAGGATGCCGAGCCGGACGACAAAGTAGTTACCGAGGAGCCTGCCCCTCCGCCTCCGCCTCGCCAGACTCGGCCAACGCCGCACATTTCAACATCGCCACCGGCATCGGCAACGAAGGCAATCTCTCGGGACGATGAGGATGAGCAGGAGGTCCTCGATGACAGTGATGTCGGTAAGTCTTCCTTTGTTTCTGGCGCTAGTTGTGATGCTACGCTTGCTAATGCCTCTTGATGACGCAGATCCTATTGACCCTGGGTTCTACAGTCCTCAAAAGTCCGCTGGGTTTGAGCCTCTTCCTGCCGTAGTCTCGCCTCCTCCACCTCCTGCGCGGGTAGTTTCGCCGCCACCAGTGTCGTCACCTCCGCCTCCACCCCAGAGATTTGTCTCTCCCCCTCCCCCTCCGCCGCAGAGAGTTGTCTCTCCGCCACCGCAGCGCGTTGCCTCTCCTCCGGTTGAGCCTGAACAGGCTGCATCTCCTCGTGCGGCAGCACCCCCGCCTCCGGTATCTGCACGTCCAGCTGTTGCTCCACCTGCACCCGAGCAGGAGAGCAAAGATGAGAATGAGGAAGAAGACCCTGAGCAGGCCCGTCGCCGCACCATTGCGGAGCGTATGGCTAAGCTAGGCGGGATACGCTTTGGGGCTCCACCACCGATCCCTGCAGCCCGTCGGGCACCTCCTCCAGAGCCTGAGGCTGAGGCGAAGCAGGAAGAAGGACAGGACCAGCCTGGTGAATCTGAAGAAGCTCCCAGGAGGAAGAGGAAGACGAGTTCGCTCGCAAGCGGCGTATCGCTGCCCGTATTGCTGGCATGGGCGGCATGCGCTTCGGTATGCTCCCGGGTGCAGCGCCGCCAAAGCCCACCCCGCGTGTCCATCACGAGGAGGATGAGGAAGAGCAGGTGAAGTCCCCTGCCCCTCCCAAGCGGTCTGCACCAGTGCCGCCCCCACCTCCTCCAGCTGAAGAGGAACACGGAGAAGAATCGGACTACCAGCACGTATCGGATAGCGACCGTGCAGGCCATGAGGAAAGCGAGTTGGAGGAAGTTACTTACACCGATGCTGAGGAGGAAGAGGCACCTCCCCTTCCCGACCGCAGCGGACGACGCGTGTCGACCGGCCCTCCTCCTGTCCCGCAGGCTCGGCCGCTCTCTCCTCCCTCTGTCGCGTCTCCGCCACCCGTTCCGAGGACCCGCCCACCTGCACCGCCTGCCTTTACGTACCCTCCCCCGCCTCAGGCTCCGCCACCCTTGAGGCAGGAGACCCAAGGTGACTTCGTGTTGGTTGATCAGGCTGAGGATGTTGATGAGCCGCCCCCGCCCCCGCCGCCTCGCGCAACTCGTGCCCCTCCGCGTGCCCCTCCGCGCGCCCTCCAGCTGAGCCAGAGGCAACGAAGCCACAGGCGGCTGCTCCAGCTAAGTTAAGCATCGACTTCGGTGGTGAGACCGACCTGTCTCTATCGGGTCAGTGGTCGGAGGATTCGACCCAGTATCCGCCGGCTCCACCTGGGAGGTCTCCCGCAGTGCCAGAACAACCTGCGCCGCCCTCTGCGCGTAGCGCTCCTCCTCCCTCTGAGCGGCACCTTACCCCGGATGAACTCCAGGCGCACTGGGGTCGCGTCGGCGTTCAGGTCCATGAGATCTCCGCGTCTTACTACGAGAAGTCGAAGAAGCATGTGGTCGGGGATGGCTCGTACATCGGCTTCGTCCATGCGGTGCTCAGCCAAGTGCCGAACGCGGCTCAGCCGACTGAGTCTCTCGAGTCCTTTGGGTACCTCGTGTACAGTCAGTCTGCCGCAGCGGTTCAACGCCGTGTCAGCGATATCATGCCTGGAGACGTCATCGTGGTGAACGATGCGAAGTTCAAGGGCCACAAGGGGCTGCAGAGCTACAATCAGACTGTCGGCGTCGGCGGCCCTCTTGTTGGCATTGTCAGTGACTTCGAGGTAAAGAAGTCAAAGGTCAAGGTCTACCAGGCGAATCAGCATGTTGGGCAGCAGGTACGTGTTCCTGATCATCGGGTAACTGTCCGAACTCACCATATCTCGCGTCAGAGTGTGGAATCTGCAAGTTATCGATTGGAGGACCTGAAGAGTGGGTCTGTAAAGGTGATTGCATGACATATCTTGCTGCTTTGTGTGCGCGTGGCGCTAATATGTTCCGTCTGCAGATATTCAGAGTTTTGGAAGCATAATTGGACACTACTAGCTAGTGGATGAAGGTCCCACCGAAGTACCGTTCGGTTTGTTTACATGTCTACAGTTGATGGCCCAGTGTACTATAGGCGAGTAGGAGGACAATTCAAGGATCGTTCTGTGCAGACTAGTCTCGATCGCGATGCGCGCTCAAACGGACTGATATCAGAGTAAGCTATTCTCCCTTAGCTTGAACGAAGGCAGCACTAACTAACGGATGTGACAATCAGGATGAAGAAAGGATTACCTGCTTGAAACTACTGAGGAGACAAGACCAATTCCCAGGAGATCAAGTCCTCGAGGCTGCCACGAGGGCGCCACGCAAGTGCAGATCTTCCACGTGCGCGCCATGTACTCGTGGGCGCCTAAAGTGTTTGAACGCCTCGGGTTAGGTGTACATGAGGGCAAATGAAATATTGATATCTGGTCACTTCACAAAGAAACATTAAGCCTTCAGTGCATATGGTAGATAGGCATCTGAGCTTCTAGTATATATGGGTGACACTGTATGGTTTCACTCTCTGGCATTCTGTATAGTATTAACTTTATCTGAGGTGGTACAAAATCCACCCTTCCCATCCCTGCCCTTATAAGTACTGTCCAAACTTGCTGAGATGATCTCATAAAATTTGGAATGGGACCTTAGAGACCCCTGCATGTAATATATGAATGGTGGGATGGACCAAGAAGTCTGAGGGAGCTATCGCCTGAGAAACATGGGAGATGGATTAATATAATCGCATATGGAACATCACTTGTCCTGATTTCAGTCTTTCAAGGGCTGCTACCAAACTGCTAACAGTATCAATGAATATTGAGAGGGCAGCAGTCATGCATGCAGTGGACAATGTGTGTCTGTATACATTAGTTGAACGACTAAGACTGCATAAGCAAAACCATGCACATTACGCCTGTTCATCTGGCAAGTTTCACTGACAATAACTCCCCTGGTAGTCCTCTTCAGATCCCTTGTTCTATATGGTGCAGACAGCAAGCTCTGAACTATCTGTGGGTATATTTGTGAGGTTGTCTCAATAGGCCCTTACAGACTTATTGGGGCAGGAAGGAGAAAAGTACCTTACCAAGAGTTCATGCTCTCCAGACAGCTAGAGACTGTTGCACACAGTTTTATTCACATATACTATGAGCTCAGATTGTTGTCTACACTATGTGGCTACATGTTCTGACTAACCCTTTATTGTGAGCAAGATTCATGTATTACAATATCTGCACCAAGAGCGCCTAATGCGGGCGTTCGAACACTTTAGGCGCCCACTAGTAGCTCAAAGGTTCGTGGAGTGTTCTTTCAAGTGCGCATATGGCAAAGGTTGGCGGATCAGCCTCGTGCGCCTGAGTAGTGCGGCGCTGGGCCTTACCTTGTCATAGAGAACTCCGAACTCGTAACCGACATGCGCTCCAGCACGGTGGGTCGACGGCGAGCAGAGCCCCGCCTTCGACACAAAGGGAACTTCATGGGCGCATAAGAGTCGCCGTACGCGAGACTGTTTCTTCCTCTATCGCTTTCCCCAACCCGACGCTCTTCCGCACGATGTCCTCCCAGCATGCTTTCGCCGCCCTCTACGGCGCCTCCGCTCTGTCGCTCTATGAAGCGCAAGACTCCATGGAGTATGGCGAGCCCTCCGCGGATATGTGGCGCTGGGTTAACTGGGACTTGTGCGAAAAGTGAGTGCGGGCGCAGTCCATCAGAGCGACGACGTTCTGACCATGTCACTCAGGCCGGCCAGTGGCGCACATGTTCCCATACCTTCCTCTCCAACCATAGGAGGTCAGAACTTCTTTCATAGCCTTAAGGCAGCTGTGGATGATGTTCTCCCCCCCCTTTCACCATCGCCAGCTTGGGTTCTCCCCGCTACTCCGGAGGCTTCTACCAGCGCTATTCCCACCACCGTCTTCCCGATGTTGACGACTCCGCACTTACCCTTAGCACAAGGTGTGTTCGATGAATTTATGGGCATGGGCCTCTGTGGTGGAATGGTTGAGGATAGCCAAACCACGCGAGACACATCCGCTCTTGCTCTCCTCAAGGATCCCCTGCGTCCTCCCTCGCCATGGTCGGATTCAACCGGATCCACATCCACCACCTCGTCTTCGCTCTCATATGTTGTCATGACTCCACCCTTTTCCCCATCCCCGACCCCGTTCCCGTCCTCGTTCCCTTCCTCCTCTTCCTCCTCTTCGCCGCCCTCCAACAAGCATCCACCTTCCCCTACCGCTGCCTCAGATACGACCCCCATCGTCTTGTCGGGTCGTTCTAAGGTCGGCCGCGTAAAGACGGCGCATTCTAAGCGGCCCCGGCCGCACAATACCGCGAAGCGAACCAGTCAAGGTAGCTCACGGCGACCTCGTAACGCCCAGTTTGGCGAGCGACCCAAGGATATCGCCAGCTGCATCAACGTGCAGACGATGTTCTGTCTCCTATGCAAGGAACGGAAGGCCAACCGGTTGCCGGATCTCTTGCGTCACGTGAAGTCCCACTACCGAATTGTTGCGGACTGCACACTCGCGTGTCTTGGGGTGCCATACGATCCGACCAATGAGTCACACAAGTGTCTCGTCGGAAACGATCCCCTCGTCATCCGGGACATCGTCATGGTGGGCGGCTGTGGCCAGGACTTCAGTCGCAAGGATGCGTACAAGCGCCACGTGACAGGAACCTTGGAAAAACCGCCAAGATGCCTCGGGCGTGAAGCGCATCTCCAGTCGGTGAGTGGAGAGGAGAAGCGTACGTTGGAGGCGTGGCGTTGGAGGAGAGCGAACCTGAGCGAACGCATCGTGAGCTAACGGGGAACACTCGCTTTCGTCATCTTCCCTATCCGCCCTTGCGAGCCTAGACATCACGATCCGGCCAACACAATGTATCACTGCATGCGACATTCTCGATATTTCGTGGCACGGACATCTTATTGTAGTGGCTACTCATACTACTTCCTGTTACTGTGGACTTTGGTACTTTACGGCCATCCTATTGCTCTCAGCTACGTACCGGCCCGGCGCGCTCTCTTTGTATACTTAGTAACGTCGCAACTGTATTTCTTATGTCATTTCCCTCGCTTTGATTTGATCCTGTATTCCATAGATACAAGCCCATATAACGCGGTCATAAGTGGATAGAATCTCAGGTGGGTTCGGCAATATCGGAGCAGCCAGCACCTCAGAGCCGTCACGCTGATACGTACGAAACATGTCCCAGTCGCGAATCGAGATACTTAGCCTTGGGTCATCGAGCAGATTGAACCCTTGCACCTCCGGAATTGTCGGTGGGGAGTGTATGGCGGAGCCTCGCCCATGGGGAGTGGTTAGGAAGTGTCGAAGTTAGCGGTAAGTCACAGAATGCCCTATCGGGACGCGGTCCCATGGTCCGCTTGTAGGCAGCGAGCACGTGCCCTCGAATTTCTCGGGCGCTTGTGCAACTGAAGCCCCAAGGTTCCAAACAGCCTCTGCTTCACACTACACGCTCCTGCTTCCTCACCCGCTGCTATGCCATCCAAACTCAAGGAAAAGAAGGCCAAGTCTCAGCCAAAGGCGAAAGTGCCAGAGAAGCCTTCTGCGAAAGTGGTCAAACGGGCGGCGGCGGAGTCCGACGATTCGGAGGACGAGGACGAGCAAAAGCAAGACGGCGTCTCGGGAGGGGAGGCCAGCGGGGATGACGCAGAGAACTGGGTTGACGAGGATGAGTCGGATGAGGACGAAGACGAGGGCGTGGATGAGGAGGGCATGGCGAAGCTCATGAAGGCACTCGGCGAGGATGGTCTGGACGAGTACGCGCAAGAACAGCTGCGCGCCTTGGCAGAAAGTGACGAAGAAGAGAGCGACGAAGATGGTGAGGGGGAGGAAGAAGGGTCTGGGGAGGAAGAGGACGCGGAGGCAGCAGAAGAGGGAGAGGGTTCCGACGCAGAAGAGGACGCCGAGGGTGCAGTCGCCGGGCCCAGCGAGGAGGCGGTGATCCCAGTTGACGAGCTCTCGGACGAGGAGATGCTGGACGAAGACGCCATGCCTCGACAGAAGGTGGAGATTGACAACAAGGTGCGTCCATGTGCATATATACTCGTCTATGCGGCGGTCTGACCGGAAGCTCTCCTATAGATTGCGCTCGAGCGGATACGAAGCACTATCGCGCTGGATCCATCATTACCTTGGACAGAGACCCTCACTGTCACCTACCCCGAAACAATTGATGTCGACGTCGACGACGACCTGAACCGCGAGCTTGCCTTGTACGTCCTCGCGTCCCTTTGTTCTCTTTCACAACTCACTGTTTGCGTCTGCTCGTAGCTACAAGCAAGCCCTCCATGGCGCGCAGACTGCCCGCTCGCTCGCGCAAAAGCACAATTTCCCCTTCACCCGCCCCGCTGACTACTTCGCCGAGATGGTGAAGAACGATGCGCACATGGAGCGCATCCGCCAGCGGCTGCTCGACGAGAGCGCAGGACTCAAGCGCGCCGAGGAGAAGCGGAAGGAGCGCGAGGGCAAGAAGTTCGGCAAGCAGGTCCAGCTGGAGAAAATCAAGGAGCGGCAGCAGGGCAAGAAGGAGATGGAGGAGCGTCTCAAGGGCCTCAAGAGGAGTGAGTGTTGCATTTTCCCTCAGCTCCTGCGCGCAGATGTGCAGCAGTTTGCATGTTTGTGCTTCGGGGTTGCTGACGCTTGACCTATAGAACGAAAGGGCGCCTTGGATGGAGCGGATGGCGAAGACTTCGACGTCGCAGTCGAAGACGCGATCGCCGACCGCCCCTCAAAACGCGCGAAGGGCCCGAACGGTAAGGCGAAGCTTCCGCGTACAGCACGCGACAAGAAGTTCGGATTCGGAGGCGCGGGCAGGCGATCGAAACAAAACACGAAGGATTCTACGGACTCTTTCGTGCAGCGTGGAGGACCGGGGGGCAGGAAGGGTCCCGGTAAAGGCGGAAAGGGAGCGAAGACTGCACCGAAGCGGCCTGGGAAGAGCAAGCGGATGGCGCAGCGTAGTCGGACATAGTGACCCTGCTGAGGTCCGAATGTTCTCTTCTTCTGTTTACTGCTGTGTAGGTTGCCTGGTATCGTGGGTTGACACATCTTCCTTGACTTTCTTGGTATGCTGGTGTGGCTGCACAGGTGTCTGACATGTCCGATATCTCCTACATCATTTGCCAGTAAGAGAACGTGTATTATCGGGCTGGCGCAGGGCCTGCCCAAGCTGCGGCGAACAGTCCCGACAGGCCCAAATCTACAGTACAAGTGACAAACAGCGTCGTGCGCATGTGCAAATGACAAGACATAGTGCGACTAGCGCGCTGCGAAGGTATGGCGGGGCGGTCTCATGGATACTGCCACAATGGCCGCGTGCTCCTCAAAACCTGCCCCCGTATTGGTCTTGAGGAGTCGCTTCCTCGTCGCGCAGAGTCCTGTGGGTCTACTCGATTGGGCTCCGTGTCAGCAAATCATCTGGGCAGGTGCAAAGGAGAGTGAGACGTACCGTGCCGGTGCGAACAGTGTGTGTGGTGTGAGATGTGTAGTTGCTCAGCCCTGTTCTTGGTCTCTTGATCGTACCGCCGTAATCCGACACGTCAACTGTCGTCATAGTACGGGTGTCGAACGACGGTGCGTCATACGCCCTATCAAACGCCGCGTCGTATGAGGGGTTCGACGCAAACTGGAGGGTCTGAGAACGTTCGGCGGCAGTCAGCATGATGTCGCCGTAAGGTGTGATCGGACGAACGTACCGCGACCTGATGGCTGTCCTGTTTGAGATAGCCCATCGTCGGCACCTTGCTGACGGGTCTGCTGATACCACCGGGGCGCACGGCGGAGAAGTTACTGAGGGAAGGCGGCTGCGTCTGATCGAGCTCCGTGTCCATGATGATCTTCCGGAGGGCAACACGCGCGTTCAGCCTGGGAGAGCCATGAGCGTATGCATGGTCATGAAGTCCAGACCGCACTGGATATCTCGGGCTGGGACTTACGTCGCGAGCATGGAGTTCGTGTACACCTTCGAGAGTGCATTATGGAACGCGAGCCAGACAAGTGTCTGCGGCCAGATGAATTTCTACGCGACGTCGAATCCGAGAGTCAGCATAAGGTCCCAACGAGCTGTATGTAGACCAGAGATGATCACTCACCGTCAAGAGCGTAAGGACCTGCACCACGCTGCAGCACAGCCATCTCGTCAAATGCATGTCCTTGCCGATCATGAGAGTGAAGATGGGAGATGAAGGATGCTTACGCCGCGATCGCGCCTCGGTTCACCAAGAACACGATGATGCGATTGAGCATGACATTAGTCCTGCGAAGCGATAGTGCGAGTGATAGCGCGGGTGCGGAGAGCGTTTGTTTGTCAACATCTGCTCGTTGCTCGGGCTGAGATATAGATGCACGACTCACTTCTGGCGGACGGCGACCTTCTCAGTCCAGAGATACCAGCAGAGGATGACCGTGATGCCGATGTCGACGACCATGCCCAGTACCCAGTTGGCGGTCAGAGGACGTGTGACGGCTGGTCGGTCGGTGTCCGCCCAGGACGAGTCGTGTATCCTATGATGGAACCATGAGTCACGAGGCCGACTGAGCCGACTCGGGGGGACATACACCCTGGTAAGATGGCTACGACCATGGCTGTAGGCACGGAATTAGCTCCTGCGTATTGTAGATAACCCTGGTATAGACTCACCGTATGACGCCAGCGCAACAACACCCTGGATCGGCTGTGAGCGAAGCAGAAAACCGGGTCATCCTCAGAGGAACGCACCAGGAACGCAGGGATGTACCACATGTACGGTCGCACTGCACGCAAATTGTCAGAGTCCTCTTCAGGCCAGGTAGGTAAATACACGGACGATGGTACATTCGTAGCAGGAAGAAACTGATAGACTGATCGTCAGATGCGGTGAATGATCTGCAGGTATGCCAGAAACCTACATCTGTACGATGAACACGACGGTGTACTACTCCGCACACCAGAAGCTTGAGCGACGGCTCATTCTGAATTTTATACGGGAACTTACTGTTACGAGCAGCTCGGCCTGCGCGCTCCTGGATATTACGACGGACTGTCAATACAGACGCTTCGGACACGCATGGCAACACCGGGTACAGACCAAACTTCGGCCTGGAGCGCTGGAGGATTGTTGTAGTTCTGGATGAGGTAGAAGTACACCTCGTGCGTATCGAATATGGTCGTCAACGTGTCCAATATCCTGCCAGAGAACGGTCAGTCTCCAGTGAGCTGGTGGATAGCATCCCACATACCATAGTACCGCCACCTGTTGTTGTGCCCCTTCGTTAGCAGAACGTGTGGTCTAAGCCGGCTGGCAAACGCACCGAAGACTTGAGCATCCAGGAGTCCTTCGGGAACTCTTCGAAATAGTACAAGGTCTGCAGTACAGTAAATCCATACAACCTATATGCGCCGCAGGCGGGTTCGATGTCAGTTGGTCGAATTCGAAGTTCGCACGGACTGAGACGCCAAACTTACGCTGCTGTAATAATAGTGGAAAGGAGCATCACGCCGTACGAGCTCCCGAGCTCGAGATCGGCGGGAGGCGCACCACCGGCGTAGGGGGTGGGGGCGAACGACATGGTGCGACTGGGGGTGGACCGTCCGCGGCACTCAGACTATATAGTGTCCTGTAGCGGGGGAGAGGCGAGCTTCGTGATGGACTTGATCGGCACGTTGGATGCGGCTTCGATACTTGTAGTCACTCGAAGTCACTCGAGACTCGGCGTGGGATCAAACCACCGGATCCTAGAATGGCTTCTTGCAGCACCTGGAGATTGCCAGCCTTCAAGGTTCCTTGCACCGACGGTTCGGACTTTGTGCGAGATGGCAGGGGAGGCAGGGCATTTGCGTTCCTAGAGATTGCGGAGGCCGCTAGACTCGACATCTGCCAGAGGAAGGATGATGATGGATAGCACGTCAGCTTGCCTGTACAGGCATCGTTTTCTCAGTGTCGACTGCGAGACCAGGGGTGAGTTCGATCTATGACCATCGCTTTCATCTTGGGTCCTGGCAGAACTTCTTCAGCTGGGTGAGACTGAAACACCCGCCTCGGTGGCAATCTGCCAGAGAGTGTTCTATCGGAAAGGGTACGCTCACAGTCGAGGTTACTGGTGCTCAACGATGGTTAGTGACGTTCACAGCCGACAGACACTGGCTCAAAAGCAGCATCAAAATCAACGGTGAGCATATGACAATGACGGCTGTGGAAGACATATGAAAATGCCGACTACGGAGGGAGAGGCCTACCGACAGAGAACAGAGTTGTCCGTGCGGAGGGCCAGAGGCACATCAAGATGGTCCTCACGCTCCTCATTGGTCCGGGAACCTGTGCACCTGTACGGAAGGCATTTGCTATATTGGTCAGTGTCGTATATCATTGCGGAGATGCTCGAGTGTGTGGGGAAGGATAACGTACGTGCGATGTCCAGATGATCAGTTATTGCATCCACCGCAGACCAGTGCAGACCCTTGCCGAGGAACGGGAGTGAGCCATGCTCAATTGTTCGGGGTGCGAGATCCCAAAGCAAGCAGCTGTCCTGGCAAAGTAATCTGAGAGTTAACCAAACATTGCGGCGGATGGAGAGTAGGAACGTCCTGAACTGAACGCCTGCCATACAGAGGATGCATTCCCACGGTTAATCCAGGCTTTCGACGACGTTCTCGAGTCTCGCCGGTCCCTGGCGTGTAACGCACCTTGTCGACCGACCACCACCACCGCCCCGCTGCTCGCCGTTGCCCACAGCCCTCACCATGTCCGCCGTCTCAACACCAGTGCCATCCAGCGGGTACGCCTCTCCCTCTCCTGCACCATTGTCCGCCCTCCCTGCCCCGCCGAAACCTAACTCCCACCACCCCAAACCCAAACCTGTCAATGTCTTCTCTAACGACGGTTCATTCCTAGAGCGTTTCCAGCGACTGAAGAAGGTGCGTAGCTCCAGCTTTTCTAGCGCATGCGTGCACGCGCATAACGGACTAACCGGCCGTGTTGTGTCTGATTGCAGGAGGAGGATGAGAAGAAGAAGCAGGAGGAAGTCATCGCGAAGTACGTTCACCATCTGCCTCTATATTACCCCCGTATCCTATAAAACTTACGCCTTCCTATCATTGATGTCACAGGAAGCGGGAGTTTGACAACCGTTTCGTGAGTGCTCGTGGTACCACCACACCTCGTCATCTATGCTCATACGATCCGTCTACTCGTAGAAAAACCGGGGCAAGCGCCGTTCTCCTGATGATGCGAGCTCAACACCTGCTAGTACTACAGAGAACCCCGCCAAGAAGCCTAAGGTTGATGAGCCGCTCAGTGAGTCTCGAGCAGACCGTGTCTGTGTTGCTATGCTGAACAGACTACAGCCCAGTATCAGAAAGAGCTACAGCAGTATGCCGATAAGAGTTTGAAGGACAGTGGTATCGGCGTGCGGCCACTCGTGAAGTGATAGTGATCCATTCGGGCTCTTCGTGTATGTGCGTACTACAACTTCTCTCTTCGCGAAGGCACCTATGCTGACGTCAGTCCACTCAGTTATATGCTATCGTCGTTCGTCTTCTGTTCAGGTTCATTGTTACTCGTAATGCTACATGTTCGCAATACACACTTCAGCAACCAATACAATCGCGTCGTTCTGGAGTCCTCCCCTTCTACGCGTCCATTGACCGCGTTTGACAAGTGCCACCTTGACGCACGCCAGACCGCACCCATACCAATAGCCATTTGAACGACGCTCGCATTGTTTCTTCAGCACGTCAGCGCGTCATACTACAACTCCTCTTCTTCCTGGCTCTCGAGACACTGCAAACGCGGTATCACCAGGCCAGGCCGCACCCCACGCGCAAGTTCCTGTTTGAACTTGGCCTGTAGCCGCTGCGTCCGCGCAGCCACCTCTGGTTCCACCTCTTCGTCTTGGGACGGCAGCCTTGACAGGATCTTCGTCTTCGCGACACCTTTGTCCTTGCTCGTCGCGCTCGTTAAGGCAGACGGAGACGCGTTGAGATGGAGGCTTGAAGCACTCGCACTCGCACTCGCAGTTGGAGTCGACCCGGCTTGCTCACGCAGCTTCCGGCGCTCCATCTTGGCCTTGAAAGCCGGGGTGACAAGATGAGGAGCGGCTTGCGCCAGCTTCTCAGCAATCTTGAGAGCGTCTCGTTGCGACTTGCCCTTCGTCTTCATCTTGCCTGTCTTTCCAGCAATGGTGGCTGGCGATACAGATGCTGCAACTGGTCGTGCAACCCCGTCCACACTCGCAGACGCCGCAATCTGAACAGAACTTTGCAAGTCCGCGCCTGGACTGGTGAGTCGGCCTGCGACCGCGACAGCGCTGACAGAGGCCCGCAGCGCGCCTTCGGCCTGCGCCCCACCACGCCGGCTGGGACTTGCTGTGAGCACGACTGTCGCGTTCTCTTCTCGCGCCAGCGCCAGAGCGGGAACCATTGCTGCCAGTCGCGCCCGCGGAGGCGTGACAGTCGCGTTGCTGCTCGCTCGTCGTCGCTTCGGACTTGGCGGCGCGGCACGATGGTTTGCCTCTTCATCATGTTCGCCGGGACTGGGCCGCTTGCGCAGGTTGCGGAGGTCGAGGAGGGGGCTGGAATTCACATCTTGCGATGTGTTGGAAGCAGAACTATTCCTGTGTTGGTCGGGAGTCGACTTCTTGCGATCCGTGTGCTTCGGTACAATCGTAGCCGCGGGGGCAAGAGATGACGTTGGAGGGGTGCGTGGTAGCGGGGGTCGCTCCTCCCTGAACAGCACAGCGGATCGCCTTGCATGGGTAGCTGGGGTGGGAATGACGACCATCTTGCCCTTGCGCGCGGTCGAAAGCTCAAGGGGGGACCCAAGAGTCGCGCGACGAGGAGTGCGCGGCAGGTCGTTCTCGTCCGCCATGACCGCGTCCTGAGTCTGCGCGCGGGACTCCGGGGTCATCGGACGCTGCGGCTCTTCTGGCTGGGGCGACGAGGAACGCAACCAGTGAGACAGATCTTGAGACGCAGCCTTCGATCGTGGGGTCAGCGGCAAGCTGGGAAGCCGCACGAGTCTCGACGGGCCAGCAACGGGCTCGTCTGGGAGAGGTGACGAGGTCCTCTCAGCATACATCGCGACTGGGTTGGTGGTCTTCTGTCCCAAGAGGAACTGCATCGTGAACTCACGCTGGTTTTCGTCCCCGCTATCCGAGTCTACACTCGGCGACCTGAGAGCCTTCGGTACCATGTTGGAGGACGAAGATGACAAACGAGCCATCGCCGCCTTCGTCTGTTCTATCGTTGCTCGTCCTTGGAAACCGCGCCTCAGTGGAGCAGAGGTCGGCGGAGGCGACGAGGACATAGGCTCCGTGTCGCTGCCAGAGCCACCTCCCATACGACTTGGCTTCGGCATCTCCACTGGGGCGTGCTTGGAGGAAGGCCGATACCGGCCTTCCAGGATCTGCTCTACCACCCTGCGGTGGGGAGCCGGGAGAAACTCCTTCATGACCGAAAGTTTCTTCTGCATGCGGCCGCTGTCTGCCCACTTCTCTGCGAGCTCCCGCGCGCCTTCGCCCTCGAGGTTCTTCAAAGCAACGTCCTCGACCAGCTCCGGACCACCCCGGACGGTTGCGTAGATCTCGCCAAGGTCTGTCGGCACCGTAGTCGATACATTCGACTCCACGGATGCGTCATCAGCGAGACATCCCGCGAACATTGCTTGTATGCACGCGGCGTCGAGCCCCTTGAGGGCAGGCTCGAGCGTGTTCGGAACAACCCGTCGAGGCTTGAATAAGGAAACGAATCTTCGCAACTCAGGCAATGTCGAGTGCCTTGCCAGCGGTACGAGCTAGACAGTGGCATAAGCAGAGTGATGCGACGACACATGCACGAATCTGCAACTCACCAGGTGGTTCGCCTGCTTGCCTGTGCGCAACTGCTCTGCCGTTTCCGCGATATACCGCTGCCAGCTGGCGACGGTCATGTTGACCGGGTTGACGTATACAACATGGTCGCCACTCGGAGTATGTGACTCGCGGCCGTTCACACGAACTTGCTCGCACCGCTCAAATCGCTCGCATGCGTGAAAACGGGTCATCGTCTCGTCCCTCGTGATGATAGAGCGCAGGAAGGGATCGCCGGTTATATGAGAGTATACGCCATGCTTGTAGCGATCAACGTGTATCTACATGCCGGGCGTGAGACGGGCGATACAACAAGGGCACATGAGGAACGTACCTTTGCCCCAAAGGTTCGTGCAATAGCCTTATAGATCTCCTCATATCCCCAGGTCCAGAGGTTTAGGAAGAACCGTGTGCTCGGAGGATAAAGGGACATCAGAGACGCCAGCTGAGCGGCAGCTTCGTCCTATTTGCATTCAAGTTCACCAGCGAAGCCAACGTATATTCTAAGGCGAGGACTGACCTTTGGGGGAACGTCATAATCGCTGAGAATACATGCTGTGTCCAGATATATAGCGTCAAGCCTTGGTGGCTCTGCAGTCGGATATTCTGAACTCTTGCAGACTGGTCGTGCGGTGGCGATATACTGTTGTATGTGGGGGTTACGCTTGAGTGCTTCGAGGAACCACGGCTCCGCTCTGAGGTCTCCTGTATGGAGTACGGCTCCCTTAGCACCTTCGACAAGGAACCTGAATCGCGTGGTCAAGTGTCGGCCTAAACATCCAGTGATATCCACTCACATGACAGCCCCAGGACAATGGTTAGCGTCGAGTAGCGTAATCGTAACCTCGTCTACGCCATTCAGGACGAATTTGGTGGGTACGTGGAGGTGCGTAGCACGCTGTATGCGCGTTTTTAGGAGCTCCCAGCCTATGATCACCAGTTACAAACATGGAGACGCACCAGAAGATCTCTTGAACCGTGATAAGCCATGTTCCCATCCTCTAGCCGTTGCGGCGCAACCCTCAAGTGGGCAAACGTACGAACGTTCTCCGCACGTAGTGCGGCGTCTCGCAATGATCGCTCCGCGTATACCTCGTGCCGGAGCAGCATCTCCTTCGCGTCGTACGAGCACACAACCGTCTGACCGAACGAGCGTGCCGCGAGGCCGGTCAGATGGTCGGTGTGGGTGTGGGTCAGAAGGTAGAGGCTTGCTGTTGATGGAAGGCTGGCGGTTGCATACAACGCAGACGAGGAAGAGTTCGTTGAGGACGATTTGGAGAAGTCGTCGACGCGTATAGGGTAGGGGAGGATGAAAGAATTGTAAGGCGCTCCTTGAGGCATGGTGGTGGCGGCAGGGGCGACAGAGGTAAATGGGAGCTTCAGCGAGGATGGGTGAAAGGTCCTGGTCCAAGCTAGGAATCGCCTCGACGGTAGTCAGCAGCTAGGACTCCTGTCCTATTGTTCTTCAGGTTGTAGAGGTGTGAACGCGCTTCATGAGGTCCACGCACAGTTACTGTGACTTGCTTCAGACGCGTTACGGAAGACTCTCGAGACCACCGGAGGTATGTAGGATATATGGTCGGTTCTTGTCGTGAGCCGTGGTTCCAAGGAAAGGGTACAGAATAAGTTAAGAATAAGTAAGAGTCGCAAGGAGAGCTTCCCGCTTGCAGTGTCAGAAGCGCACAAGATGGCGAGCGCCGAGAAGTTGAAGAGGCCCAGAATTTCCCACGATCACGCATCTCTATTCCGGCAAATCACATGTGAGGTTTCTGCTGGTTAAAACCACCATCAAGCCAACACCGATTCCCTAACCACTCCCCATGATGGAGCCCCTCCGACAAGCCCGAATGGCATGCAGCATATGAGCGCTGCCTCGAGCTTGAGCGGTTCTCCAGTTGGGCTACACATATCACCGACTCGGATCTCGACGAAGCCCATTTGGAGGCACTGATGCTGCAGACATCCCCCAAGTTGCTGCTCGCACACTCGGATATGCCCTCGTCGAAGCACATGACGACAGGAGCCGGAACTGCGTCGCTCGCCAGATCAATGACTGCGGATACGATTTTGAAGCCTTGGCCGGCCTCGCACATCTGTACATATTCGGGTTCATCGACGTTTGTAAGTGATGATATTTTCCAAGTACTTATTCCACGTCTGGTCACAAGTCCGGAAATCCGCAGGGCCCTACGCCGCCTCAGACTCCTGGTACGACGTTTGATCAGCCCGCAGTGGAGGACGAATCCCTGACGCCCGCGGGCAAGACTCCTCGGGACTTGGGGAATAAGGTAAGTGCTCGACACATCGAGAATGCATATCTCACTGACATACCGCTTTTCAAGCTTATTGTGCGCGAACGTACAGTTGCGCCTTCACCAACCGTGTTGACCTCGATGCTCCCCCTGAGATGGTGGACAAGGTCGAGGAAGACGTGCTAGCAGCTGAGATTCAGGTGGTCGGGAGTTGCAGATCTGCTCGACGAGTTCTACAAGGGAACAAAGCCTATGGTGGGGTTGTCGGGCAGTTCTGTGGATCCGTCGTTCAATGCGACTGGCGCTGCCGAGTTGGTTCGTGCTCTGCACAGGATCCAAGTTGGTGGTCAAGCATGAAATCCTCTCTGTTCGGATGTCGTCTGTATAGTTTGTGCAATTATTGTAGTGCCAGCACCGCCATACACGGGTCGATAATCACTGTAGAATATGTGAACCGCGGTTGACGTCGAACCGTAGCCCCTTGTAGTTCTCTCACCACTGTAGCTTGCTGTAGCAACGTCGAGTGAAAAATATGCAACGAGTAGCTGCTTAGCCCACGCACGCTCATGCGCATTTCAAATCAATATTCGCTCAAGTCAACGAACACTCTGGCAGTGTGCTAACAATCTCACCGACGTACAGAATTCCTTCCAGGTTGATAATGCCGTCCGAACTGGTAGAGAACACGCCTCATACATGACGCACATACAATTTTGGAGCTAATACGTCGGTTCGCTGACAGCATTGGCAATCACGGCCTCCGCCCAGGGTCCCCTGGGCTTGATGGTGCACCGTGAATCCTCTGGATACCTGCTCGCGAGTCAGTCACGCTGGGCTTCTGGAGGATCTTCCGCAGAGCAACACTCACGCTACCATGCAGTCTGTCATGCTCGGCTCAATCTTGATCTGATTCCCGTTTTCGTCCAGAGGAGGAGTGATATCGAACACGTGCAGCAGCGCTGCGATGTTGATGAAGAGTGCTATGTCTGCGAAATGCCTCCCGGGACAGATGCTGTCAGAGGCCACCGAAGTGAGTGTTGGAACCAGTCTTTGTGGAGCAGCAGGCTCACCGTCGACCGAAGCCGAACACAATTGTGGCTGGGTCTTGGACACTCGGGTCGAGCTGTCCATCGCGTATGAACCTCTCGGGACGGAATTCGTCGGGGTGGTCATACACTGCCGGGTCGTGCGTGCAGCCCCTGTAGCGGAACGATATGTCAGCTTACCTGATGCAGAGCGGTAGCACATCGCATACTTACCAGATGTTGCCCTGCACGATGGTCCCGGCGGGGATGAAATATCCCGCGAACTCGTCGTCCACCGTGGTATAATGTGATTGTCCGAGAGGTGCGGTGGGGAGCCAGCGGAGGGACTCTTTGATGATGGCGTTCAAGTACACGAGCTGATCGCGATCGTCGAGGTCTGGCAGGCGATCGTGGCCGACCACCGTATCCAGCTCAGCGTGCGCTTTCTTCTGTACTTCGGGGTACAGAGACATGGCCAGGAGGACCGCCTGGAGCGTCGAAGAGGTCTACCGTGTCAGGAAACCATCAGTCATGTCCAGAGGAAGAGACCACTAGACATACCGAATCAGAACCAGCTGTGAACATGCTCGACGGTGAGAATCATGCATATGCGGTGGAACGAAGCATCGCTGACCTTCGAAGATGATACCACCTACACTGTTCGCTAGCACTTCGATCTCATACGGCCATGTTTTGTACTCTCCTTCAGCGCCGGCGAGAATGTCCGCGAGGATGCATTGAGGTGCTTCACCTTGGTTCTGAAGAACATTCGTAGTTCAGCAGGAGACCGTGTTAAGCACGAGCGGAGTGACACTCGCCATGGCATCCACGAGCCGCTGGTACGGGAAGTTCCTCAGCCGCTGATTAGCTCGTGCCCATACTTTGAACTGTTTCTGGAAGCCGCAGCCAGGTAGATACGAAGGGGCGTAGCGCAGGAACGGTAGATAGTCCACGAGGAAGCCGCCGAAGACGAGCAGCTCGCGCACCCCCGCCACTCCCTCGTTGATCATTTCGACGGTCTCATCGTTTTCGTCGACCACATCGACGCCGTACGCGATCTTCAGGATGGCCTCGGCAAACGTGCTGCAGCAACGGTCAACGTAAGGTCTACCGCAGGGTCATGGACCGCATACCGCTGTATGTACTCTTGAACTTTACTCGGATTCTTGAGCACTCTGGCAAGGAAAGTGTGCATAGCCTTCTCCTGTAACGGCCTGTACTTCGTGATCGCGCCCGGGTGGAAGTGCTGCCAGAAAACACGCCGATAGTGCCTCCACTTCGGGCCATACTGGAAGAGGTCGAAGGACCACGAGTGGTCGGCGCTGCATGTGCCCAGAGCCGCTTAGTTATAGTACAAGCACATCGAACTCGGGAGCATTCACGACGCACAGAGCGATGCTTGGTGTCAACTGGCGGTCAGACGTGTTCGCCGAGCGCCAGTCCAAGAACCGCACGGCTTCCGCGCTGCCGAGAATGACGACATGCTGGTTGAATACCTTGAGGTGTATGATATCGCCTGTGTCCGACGTGCGTCAGAAAGTCGGTATGCACGTCTCGTGGTATTGTGGAAGGTTGACGCACCATACTTCGTGCAGTAGTCGTTGAAACCAAGCCACCACCTGCTGGTCGGCATGTCCCAGAAATTGCCGACGATAGGAAGCCCTGGCGGGCCAGGCGGCAGCGGCCGACCACGCGTTCTCTTTCGCCATAGTATGAGGGAGCGCAGGTACAGCACGCCTGCGAGTAGCGCTAAACCAACGAATGGGAGCGGTGTCGGTGTGAGTGATATGGACGAGAGCAAGGACATGACGTCTGTGAATGAGGCTCACCCTTCGTTGTCATCATGGCTCTCTTATACCCGAGCGGTGAGAGTATGCCATCCTGTGGTCATGGCACATGTTCTCTCTCCGTGCTTCTTGCGAACTCAAAAGCTCTGTCTTGGCTTCGCTCTCTCACTCTGTGGCGCCTGGAGCGCTGCCTCCAGTCGGATAAGGACCTGTAGAATTTCGTGATCAGTAGAAGTCATAGCTGAGCGAGAAAAAGTCCGACGTCAGATACCGATAGCGGAGGTCACGTTGAGGAGAATACTGCGGCCAAGGAACACACAGTGTCGGCATGCAGTTGGAGGGCCTACATCATAGGGTCGCTCTATCTCCAGAGGGACCAGAGGGGAGGAAATTGAACCTTACTCGCACACCGGTGTCATGGCGCAAATAAAGGCATATACTCAGAACGAGGGGATTTGATGCCGAGACCTAGGACAAAAGAAGCACGAGTCATGGCCGCATGATCCAACGCGCGGCCGCTCAGCCGGCCTTGAAAACACTGCTGGAACTCCTCTGGCTGTTGATGAGAGCTTCCGCACCAGAAGACCGCGGTTCAATCCTGAACGACGAGTTCTCCATGTATCTGTATGGATCAGCAGTTAGTACGCACTATGATTGCGTCCAAAGTGGGGACTTACGACTCCAGTTCCGCATTAGCGTTGGGCCGGATGCGAATCTCCTTGCCTTCATCGTCGAGCGGCGGAGAGTTCCGGAAGACATGCAACACGGACGCAATGATCAAGAATAACGTTGCGTCCGCGTGGTATCTTCCGGGACAAATCCTGCATGGCAGAGTCGGTGTTAGCAATTAGGGGAGTTTGGTTAGCCAGGCGAAGTAACCTTCGACCGAATCCGAACAGGATGGTGGCAGCGTTCGTGTACGGCTATTTTCACGATCGTCGAAGGTAGGGGGTGTCTGCATCTATCTGTCACTGGTCTGCTGAATGTGAAAGCTGACGCGCTTGCAGTTCATGATCACCTACCCTCAAACTCCGCCGCATACCGGCAGCCAGGCCAGCTCTGCAAGCCTCAGATCCACGGCAACGGCGTGACGCCGCGATCTCCCGTGCAGGGCTCGTTCCGCGAGACCCAGGACGGCGGGAGCTCCCTCGAGGCGACGTCGACGTCGTCGGTGGAGATCATCCTGTCGCCGTGCGACCCCGGGCCGTCGCTGCTGCACATCGCGCCGGTTCTGTACGAGCTCGGAATCAAGCGCGTGGACCATCTGCGTGCTGTCGCGCGGCTGAGTGAGGAGATGAGGGACAGGGAGGTGAAGGAGCAGGCGTTGAAGCGGGTGGTGACGGTCGTGGAGTGAGCGATCTTCTTAGACTTGAAGCTGCAGAGCTTGTAGCTTGCTTTCGTGGAGGGACTTGTCGAGGTTCTTCACGCAGTGGAGAATGAGACCTGTACGAGTATGATCTGTGAGCCGCGTCGTACGGGTACGGTCCGTTGTCTGTATGTTGTTATGCGATGCATTTGATGTATTCCCAGAGGTGGGCAGATGGGAGGCGGCGACCAAGCCAACGCGTCTGAGACGAGAGCCACAAGATCATCGGGAGAATCGAGCGACGATAATTGGATGCTGTCGAGATATAGATACAAGTGTCGGGAGGTAGCTGCCAGGAAGACCGAATAAATTACAGAATCGCGCAGAGACCGAACGCGCCTAATTTTCTCGCCAGTTGTTGCCGCACGCTGTACACCTAGAGAGCAGTCAGGAAGGCCACTTGGCCATATCAGAGAGCCCTCGCATACCTGTAGACTGTGAGAGCGCACATGAGTCAGTGGAGGAAGAGCTCAAACCAGGGGTGCGTAACGTACACGTCGTCATCGGTTCGTCGGCAGACCTGATCTGTAGCTGGTAGAAATACGCCCGCCCGTTGTCGCATTTTGGGCATGTCGCTGGAGGGATTGCCCGTCAGTGGTTGTTCGAGACGTGTTGGTCCCGGGGTCGAGTCTCACCGGTCGTGGAGTCGGCGTGTTTCCATTGATCTTCGCCACCCAGGACGTCGTCGACGACTTTCCTCTTCAGCTTTGTTCTCGAGGTCATCTGCAAAAATTTTGACCGGTCAATACTCCGGATACGTAGACACATGGTGTTCGTGACAAGGAACGACAAACCTGTTTCGTGAGCGGGAACTCATATGCGCAGGTGTTACACGCCCATTTGTTGTATCCCGTCTCCGCTGAGATGACGAGGAGGTTGGCGCAATTTGGGCAGAATAGCATCGTGATTTATCTGGCTGTGTCGGAGGCAGGGACAACAGGGACAACCTGAGAGCAGCGGCCTGTTCTTGGTGGTTCAGTCAGCAACGGCAAATTGATGGACGCTTCCCGTTTTTGGTAGACTTCGCTACTCACCGCCATGAGCAGAGTCACGACGAGATAAGCATTGAGATGCCTCCGGCTAGTTCACACGATATGCTCGGCTGATAGTCCAACCCGTTTCAACAAACGCAGACTCCGTGTGCTATCTCGGTGCACCAGTGGCCGCTCGTAACCTCGAAGTATCCCGAATTCCCAGAGTCTCGGAGTCATCGGGCGCACGCGAATGCGTTGCGACGCAGCAAGAGGCTACGGCACTACCCTACGACGATACAGTCGGATATAGTTCTGCATAGTCTCGCAAAGCGCTAGTACTCTGCTTGGCAGATAGATACAGGACGCTAGAGTGACTCTCCGCTTCAACTCAGGCTCTACGCACAAAGGCGCAACATTTCTTCTTCGGAACAACGAGGCGTAATGGTGCAATCACAATCCTCCAGGTATCTGCCCGCAGTAATCAGACACGAATGATCTTGGACGTATGTGAGAACATGTCACGTACGATAGTCCTCCGTCGGTCGTCTGAGATTCCACTTTGACTGGCTGCCCGATGTCGTCCACCAAAGGATCGACGTTGAACGTGTGGAGCACGGACGCGATGATGAGGAAGAGCATATCCTTTGCAAAATACCTCCCGGGACAGATTCTGTGAATTTACGCACGTCTGCCTTTAGACTACTGAAAAATAGAGAACCGAGCCGTCTACCTTCGTCCAGAGCCAAAGACGATTGTGAAAGGATCTCGCACAGCGGTGTCAATTTTGCCCTCGCGTACGAAACGGTCCGGGCGAAACTCTGCTGGGTCTTTGTAATCCCTAGGGTCATGCATGCAAGCCCTGTTCAGCGGTGCGGACGTGTGAGATGTTATCAGACGACGCCATGGGGTTAACTGAACCGAAGACCCACCAGATGTTAGGCACAAGAGTGGTACCGGCTGGAATGAAGTAGCCTTGTATCTCGTCGTCTGCCACCGTACGATGCGGGATGCCAAGGGGCACCACGTTGTGCCAACGAAGCGACTCCATGATGACCGCCTGAAGGTACACCAAAGCACCGCGATCGTCCAAGTCGGGTAGGCGGTGTCGACCGACTACTGCGTCCAACTCAGCCTGTGCCTTCTGTTGCACCTCGGGGAACATCGACAGGGCAACGAAAGCGGAGAAGGCGGTCGAGTAGGTCTGAGCGAAGCCGGCACTTCTGAGGGCACCTGATGCTTAATCATGAGAGCGATGCTCACTGTATCTGTTCCCGCTGCCGATAGGTCAGCGGACGCAGAAACGCTTTGTTACGGGCCGCCTCACCTACGAACGTGACGGCAGCCACGTCCTCAATCAGTGTTCCGAGGCTGAGACCAGCAGGGACGTTCAAGGACTGAGCCATCAGAGCCTCGACGACGGGCGTAGTCCCTGGTATCACCTTCTCCGTCTAAAGAAACATAGTCGGATTCAGACCATCTCGTATGTCCGGACATGAGGACGGGAGCGTACGGAAGCAGTATTGCGGGTTTTTGACAGCACCTGAGCCTTCATTTGCAAGGTTTCCTGCCGCCATCTTGCGAAAGTCTTCTGGAAACCTGCTCCGGGGAACCAGGCCGGCATGTACTGCAGCAGCGGGAAGGCATCTACTAAGAACTTCCCCGGAATGAGTGCCTGCGCAGATCCTTCAAGGGCAGCGTCAATCATTTGTATGATGTCACGAGTCTCGTCGTCGGCATCGATGCCATATGTGATCTTGAGGATAGTCGCCGCAACTACTCTGACACGGACACCGGCATCGGCACGGTTACAGTCCATCGGGTGGAAGGATGTGTGACACTCACAACCTAACGCGCTCTTTGAGATTGTCGGGTTTGTGCAGGAGATCGAGCAGGAACATGTGGATAACCGTGCGTTGTACCGGGTGATACGTATGCACCATCGCCGGGCGGAAGTGCTGCCACAGAGCACGCCGGTGAGCTCGCCAGACAGCGCCATATGGCATCAGCCCTATCAGCCAGTCGATGCCCGTGCTGTGGGCGCAATGAAGGTCTGTCAGCGGAGGTGATAGCATACTGGCGGGAATACTCGTACAGACGAACGACAGGAGTGACAAGTCTATCTGACGTATTTGAAGCATGCTTCTCTAGGAATTCGGACACCGCCATAGCACTCCCGAGGACGATGATATGTTGGCCTATGACCTGCAAGTAGGCAATATCTCCTGGTCTGCGGTCAGAAAGACAAAAATAGGGTTTGGAGCGAGACTTACCATATTTCAGACTGAGATCTCTGAACCCACACCAAGCTTGCGAGTTGGGGATATCCAGCATATTCCCGATCAAGGGAAGCCTACGCGGACCTGGTGGAAGGGCGCGCCCCTTCATACGAGCATGCCATGCTGCGGATCTTAGGTAGGTGTGGGCAACGAGGAGGCAGATAAGGATCAGTGCAGCGGCGAGCACGTCTCTGCAGGTATAGTTCTCAGTATACATGTTGCAGCCTGAGGTTTGCCCAGCAGGGATGGAGAGCGCGATGAGGCGACGATGGCTGAGCGTGGTGTTCTGAGCCTGAAGCGTCAACACTACGCTATATATAGGGAGCGGTACTCACACTCCAACCCTCCTGACAGCACATGGAACGTCCAGAATGGTCACCAGTCGATGAGCTTCCCCAGCTGCGAGCGCGCATTTGCCAGCCGGCATATTCGTTGTATCGTCCTGGTGAACTTGGCTGACGCGGATGCCCGCAGTGCCCCCAGCTGATCACCGGTTCAAGCGTGTAGCGAGACTGGGCCACGCGAGTAGCAACATGCCCTGGTTCGCCGACTGCGACTGTAAAGGAAGTGGCACTGACAGTAGCCTCGCGATGAGCCATCCGGTCCAAGGTATTGCGATATTTCGCGTGAGCAAGCGCACGCTATGCCGCTCGCGCGCGCGATGCGTCGCGCATCTGTAAGCCACCGCCATGTAGTCGCATTTCGTACATTACAGGCACAGCGTCACAGAGACTTCGCGCCGATGTCCTGACCCAGGAGGCGCAACGCCTCCATCTCTGAAGACCGGGACCTAATGGTGCAACGACAATCTTCCAGATATCTGCCCGCAACGGTCAAAATTCGACGCTTGCGAACTGGTCAAGAGGTATGCAACGTACGATAGGAAACCGTCGGTCATCTGCGGTTCGACTCTGACCGCTTGCCCGTGTTCATCCACTGGAGGACTGATATCGAACATGTGCAGCACGGACGCAATTATGAGGAAGAGCGAGTCATTTGCAAAGTATCTCCCAGGACAGATCCTTTGGGAGAGTGGGGCCTGCGTATTCAGGTACTGCCCACAGATGATGCTTCATTATTTCTCATACCTTCGTCCGGATCCGAACACGATCGTGAATGGATCCCTGACGGTGGCATCAAGCTTGCCATCGCGTATGAAGCGTTCTGGACGGAAGTCGGCCGGATCGGGGTACTCCGTAGGATCGTGCATGCACGCCCTGTTGGAAGTCATGGATAAGACAACGCTGGATCATCACAGAATCATGGACGAACACTCACCAGATGTTAGCCACAAGAGTGGTACCCGCCGGGATGAAGTAGCCCTGTACTTCATCGTCCAGTACTGTCCGATGCGCAATGCCAAGGGGCGTGACGTTGTGCCAGCGCAAAGACTCCATAATCACCGCCTTGACGTATACTAAGGTCTCGAGGTCGTGCAACTCGGGCAGGCGCTCTCGGCCGACTACCGCGTCCAGCTCAGCCTGCGCTTCTTTCTGAGCCTCAGGATACAGTGATAGGGCCACGAAAGCGGCGAGGACCGTCGAATAAGTCTAAGCAAAAGCTCAGATCATCGACTTCCAGTTCCGTACGAGACACTCACTGTATCTGTTCCCGCTACAACATAAATGAGTTAAGCATACGGCGAGACTCGAGGGTGCTTCTTTTCCTACCTTCGAATGTGACAGCAGCCACATCCTCAACGAGCATCTCAAACGTTCAGCGATGGGTCAGCGGGACCGTTGGAGAACCGAAGAAGTATCGCCTCGACAATTGGCATACTGCCAGGGACCATATCCTTCGTCTGAAGGCCTACTGTCAGTTCTCCGACGTTGCACAATGTACAGATATGAGGGCGAAACATACGAATGCAGTGTTGCGAATTTGGAAGAGATGCTCTTTCATTCGTGAGCTTGCCTCCCGCCATCTTGCGAACGTTTTCTGGAAGCCGGCTCCGGGGAACCAGGCAGGGACGTACTGCAATAGCGGAAAGGCGTCCACTAGAAACTTCCCGGGGACAAAAGCCTGTGCAGGTCCTTCAAGCGCAACGTCAATCATCCGAATTATCTCGTGGTTCTCGTCGTCGACATCAATACCGTACACAACCTTCAAGAGAGTCGCAGCCAAAACACTACCATGAAAGGTTCAGTACCATGAGGGCATGGGCGACGGTCCATTACGTGGATGTGTCGCTTACAATCTGACGTGCTGCTTGAAGTCTCCTGGCTTCTGCAAGAGCTTGAGGAGGAACTTGCGGGTGACTGCGTGCTGTATCGGCTGATACTTCGGCAAGACCCCGGGATGGAAGTGCTGCCATAGGGCACGCCTGTAAGCTCGCCAGACCGGGCCATAGGGAATGAGTCCCAGGATCCAGTCAATTCTCGTGCTATATGCCGCGACGTGCCCAAGTCAATAAGTCAATAACGTCCCGAATAATTTACACGTACAGACGAATGAGGGGTGTGACAAGTCTGTCCGACGTGTTCGATGTGCGCTTCTCAAGGAATTCCGAGATTGAGGTAAGACTCCCAAGAACTATGACATGGCGGCCCATGACTTGCAGGTATATGACGTCCCCTGAAGTACCGTAAGTGAAACGAGCATAACACGTAGAGTGAAACGTACCGTATATCAAACTGAGGTCTCTGAAACCATACCACGCCTTCGACTGAGGCATACTAAACAGATTTCCGATAAGAGGCATTCTGTGTGGACCTGGAGGCAGAGCGCGCCCTCTCATCCGAGTGTTCCAGGATAGAGATTGTTGGAGGGAGCGGGTGACGAAGAGACAGATGAGCACCAGTGCTGTGACGAGCACATCCGCACGGAGGGGCTGCTCAGTGTCCATGTTGCAGTCGCAGATCTGTCCAGCACTGATGGTGAACGCAGTGAGATAAGGAAGCGAGCATGAAGTTGTGAGGAAGGCCACTAGCGTCAGTGCTATTTGCAGCAAGGCACTCTCGAGAACGACACTCACTGCGCAACCCCCGATAGTGTCCGAGCTGCCGATACTGTTAAGTATGAGAAACCCTCAGCCCCTTATGACTCAAGAGTGCGTAGTGTGCCGGCTCGGGTCGAGTCTTGAGAGTGGATTGGGTTGTCGCATATGCTCGTGAGACCTCAGCTGACCACCATTGCGAGCTAATAGCGGCATTGGGAGCAGCCTTGTGCCGAACTTCTCGATCCAAAGGGTTGCGATCCATCGCGAACTCACCAACACGGGTAAGCGCGATCGCGCCCAAAGCTCATTCCTTGTTGAGGGACCCAGTGACCGTTCAGTCTTGGGCCCTTCCTTTGCAAAGGCAGTTATTAGCGGCAAGAAATGTAACGATGGAATGTAACGCACCTGCATTGACCGCAGCATCTCATGGAGAATGACCGCACTCAAGCGGGAAAACTCATTTCCTGCGGAGGATGTCGTTCCTCTCAGTAGCATTCTTTGAGGAGATGCACAGCCTATTGTGTAACGTAGAAGACGGCGATCAGGTTCAGAGAGAGCGGGGGTCTGGTATACTCTCATGTCATGCAGCACAACGGACAGTAAGCCACTGGTATCCGCTAGTCTACAATAGCTCGCCGGGTCGAAGGCGTAAGTTCGATCAGCTCAAGCGCTGCGGTCGTCGTATCACAGACGGGAAGGTGGAGGATCCAGGGATGCTACGAGTAAGTAGATCACGATGATGACAGGAGATACGTCCATACTCCAAACAGGACGTTCAACAGGAACCCCACCACGATGCCCATCTGCATCCTCCTCCTGTCAATTTCATAAGCGGCACGCAGACGTTGCAACCGATATGATCACTCACGAGAACATGGATGGCGTCAGCGCGTCATGTTCGCTGCCGTCGTCCCAGAACACCGCGGGTTTGGTACCCCGAAAGAAGAATACTGGCATGAGCGGAAAGAAGAACCCGAGCAGGATGCCGTTATGGAGTGACGACACTGCGGGCTGCGAGTTCGCCAGCGAAGCACTGCTCCCGCCATCGAGGGAGTCTATCCACTGCTCCTCTAGTACACGCGCATGTTCATCGACTTGGCGGAGGAGTGTCAACGCGGGTCACAACTGCATAGCAGAAAAGGGGGCACATACAATCCTCCTGGTCGTCAAACTCTTGGTCCAGGTAGTCTCCCGCGGAGTGTGCATGAAATTGTAACCGTATGTTGGCGATGTCCTGCTCCGAGAACCCAGCCGCGGCGAGTCGATCAAAGCCACGTAGCGGCTTGAGCTGTGCAGTCTACCATATCACCGAGAGCATGTCAGGCTCCGCTTTGGAATAATGTACTGGGAGGAGTCCAAGAAAGAGAGACGAACCTGCATTCTGCCTTCCTCCTCCTCCCCTTCCTTCAGTTGCGGCCCTACGGAGCAGTGTAACCATGTTGGTGCAGCTACAGAGTTCTGGTCGCCAGTCCCATCGGCTTCTTCACCGCCAACCGCACTCTGCGTAGGTTTCCTCCGTCTTTGCTCCACAGAAGCGATGCGAGGGTAGAGTTGTGTGCTATCAGCAAGCAGTTGCCCAGAGTAGATCAACCGGAGCCGTCGGTCCTTGAGCTCAGGCCGCGCCAGACGAATCTGCGGGCAAAGTTCGTGTAGTCCTCGGTCCTAGTACTAACGTACGCACGTTCTCCTTCACGTCCTTCACCGTATCTTTCTCAGCGACTTGAAGTGTCAAATCCGGGATGCCCTCCGTAAACCGGATTGTGAGATCCTTTGGAGTTGGACTCGTCGCCGCATCTGCCTCGGGTTCCAGCGCACGCTGCTTTCCCTTCGCCTTCTCGCTGAGAGCAGTCGACATCGTACGAGATCTGAGTCGTGGGGTGAATGTTGCACAGGTGGTATAGAGCGGAAGAAACAGCCTAATATGATCGGGCTGCTCGCATGTCGCGTCGCGTGTGCACTGTGGAAGCGCGGTACACGTGACGGACGCGACAGCTTCAGACCTCAAATCCAGAGTCAAAGTTGCCTCAAGCTCCAGCATCCCGGGATTAACGATGACCACGAACATACCGAGATGGTTACGGAGGTCCCATACGAGTAGCGTACAGCTTTAAGCATGTTAAGATACAACATTGAAACAGCTGCATTGATCATCCCCTCGCGTTGTTGTTCCACGGCGTCGGACTCTCCTCCACCCGTCCCGCCACTACCATCTGCGCCCCAATCCCAATCGTATCCTGCAACAGATCCTCCCCAAGCATGCGCAAGCCTCCTCCTTGTGCCTGCTGCCGCAGCCTCTGCGCAGGCGGCACTCCAAAGACCGTCTCCTCCTCTCCCTCCGCATACACCGGGTCGTCGAACGAGTCATCGTCGAATGCATCCCCGTCATCGGTAGCGATGATGAACGGAGCCCCGCCTTCACCCGTTCCGTCGTCGTCGCCAAGGGACGAGTCGAATGAGTCGTCAAAGGAGTCGTCTTGCGACTCGAACACGAAAGGCGGGGCATCTGCGGCGTTAGGATCGTCGTAGTCCAGCGAGTCCATGGAATCGTCCGCATCGGCGCCAGAGCCCTGCCCGATGACCTCGTCGTTGTAGAAGTCGTATTGAGGTGGCTGCGGTGTCTGCACCGGCTCAGGTTCTGGGGGAGGGGGAGGTGGCGGAGGTTGGAACACGCGTGCCGAGGACCCCAAACTGCGGAGAGAGCCCATGGATGAGGTGGAACCGAGGCTGGAGAACACAGGCGGCCGTGGCGGTTCCGGCGCAGGAACAGCAGCAGGCGCGACTTGCCTGCTGGTGTTGTACGTCGACACATTCAACCCCACACGTCGCATGAGGCTGTCCAGGCTGGCATCCACTACACTCCCGCTAGTTTCCGACGGAACACTAGGCACGTACGACGGCCGCGTGTATCGCGTCATGGATGGCGGAGTCGGCATCGAGCTCATGCTGCTCTCTGTGCCATACCCCGTACCAGGTGCCTTCGCCTTGCCCGGGCCAGTGGCGCGTTGCGCAGCCCCGACGGGCCCGAACACGCCTCGCTTCTCGACGTCCACCAGGTTCTGCATGATGCGCTCTGCTGCTTCCTTCCTCGGTGTCCGACCGAGCTTCGGCAGCCGTGCGAAGTCAGTCATCACAGGCGGCGACATGCCAAAGTTCTCGTCAAAGGAGTCATCATCCTTCGGAGGTGGGGTTTTCGTTCTCGCTCTCGCGATCCCGATGGCAGCCGAGGGCTTGAAGGTAGCGAGCTTGATGACAGAGCTGGGAATGGTTTTCTGAGGACTAGCGACAGACGGATCTTTGAGATCAACGACACCCTTCCAGTCGGATGGGTTGCTGTCCGGGGGTAGGTACGGGTTGAGCGACTTCAAGACAGGTGTCTTCGGTTTGAACTTCAACGGAGACGTCGTACGACTAGTGCTCGCAGTCGCTGTGGAAGTGTTTGCGTTACGACGGAGAACGTTCTGCAAGAGTGGTTTCGGCCCTTCGCGCGCCTTGCCCTTGTCGGATGACCGCAGAATCGAGGGCTCGTTGGCCAAGGCGTCTACCGGAATGGGACGTTGCGTTACGTCGTCCGACGCGTCGTAAGTATCGTGGACAGCCGAAGTGAATGGTACGACGGATTGTTCTGCGGCAAGACTCTGAATCTCGCGGTTGAGCTGGAGGAGGGGCGATTCGAGAGACGAGTTCCAGGACGGCATAGGGTCGGATGCCTGGCTGGCGAAGCTGTCATGGGGATTTGATGATCGTGTGCGCGACATCGCGGGAGTAGAGGAGACGGCTCCGTGCGCTGGCGCAAATGAGACCTCGGAAGATGTTTGGTCGGGGTTGAAGGTGTGGTGGGATTGAGGAGTCCCAAGTCCTTCCAACTCGGATTCTGAGTGGCGAGAGGACTCGGCGGGGGTGGCTTCCGACTCGTTGTGCGTCGTCTCCGTTTCATCCTCTTGGTCTTGGCTGGCGCCATAGTCGTCGTACGTGGGGATGCGGATTTGAGCCGCCTGTTCGTAGAACGTCGTCCAGAACTGTACATTGTATGATTAGCAACGCGGGTCCGCATATGCACGACGACCGCACTGAACGCCGCTTCCTCAATGACAGGACAGAAATGAAACATCAGACGCACCTTAGCTGCCTCTCGCACTGGCTGCGTCCCTACGGCGTATCTCTTGACTGCAGGAAGGATCCTATTTGCCATCACATGCTGGATCTTGGAGAAATTCGCGTCTATGTTCTGAATCAACTAGTCAGCAGCCGAAACCTCGTTGCACATGAAGGCGAAAGGACCTGCAGCTTGATCGTGATAAGTTGCTCGATCTGCTCAATCTGGTCGTATGGAGGGGCGGTGGTGTCGAGGCCGGGTACGACGATGTCGCTCGGGTCGGCTGCTGGTTCCCATCGAGGTGGCCTTGGGTCGATTGGCTTCAGTTCGGGAGCCATAGGCGGGAGTTGTGGTAGAGGTAACGCGACAAGACGCGTCGACGCGTCGCGTCTCGCGTAGACAAGGTATGAAGCAAGTCAACCACTGGAATACTTACTCCGACATTACAAGTGGTAAGTTGATACTTGCTCTCGGAGATTGAACCATGTATTAGGTCTCCCATAAGCTTTGATAACAACGAGTAAGTCATAAATGGGCGCCTATAAGATTTGTCAGCCAGCTCCTGTAAGTATCGTCCTCCGCCTTGTCTCCGTCATCGTGAACGTCGACCGCCACTAGCATCCTCCTTGTCTCTGCGCGATCTCTCTTGGACCTCACCTATCTTTGTGAAGCCGCTACATTTTACTCAAGATGCCTCGCGCAGAAGGTACGTATGTGTTTAGGAATCAGCGAATGCCACATTCTTACCGGAGTCCTCGTAGTCGGTACACCGAAGTACCTCGCCAACAAGATGAAGGCGAAGGGTCTCCAACGACTCCGCTGGTACTGTCAGATTTGCCAGAAGCAATGTCGAGACGAGAACGGCTTCAAATGTCACACCCAGTCAGAGTCCCACCTTCGCCAGATGCTCGTCGTCGGTGAGAGCGCAGGGAAGCACATTGCCGACTTTTCGTCCCAGTTCCAGCACGACTTCGTCACACTCCTATCTCGTCGCTTCGGTACCAAGCGTGTGAAGGCGAACACCGTCTATCAGGAGTTTATCCAGGACCGCAATCATCTCCATATGAACGCAACGCGATGGGTCACCTTGACGGAGTTCGTGAAGCATCTGGGAAGGACGGGTGTTGCACGAGTGGATGAGACGGAGAAAGGATGGTTCATTGCATGGATTGATAATAGCCCTCAGGCTCTCGCAAAGCAGGTGAGTCCAGTGGTCATTCCTCGAATGCATATTCTGTGCAGTATCTGGTCCCCTTCAGTGGCAGTGGGTCAATGATCCTCTAGGCGAGCTATCCCACGATACCTTAATGGGCCATCAGTGTCTGGTGCGCCATGCGGGTCTTTGTATTGGCCTTTCGCCTCCAGATACTCGTCCGTATGCAGGGCGTTGCGTTCATAGCGTCACCCAATCGTGGGCCGTTCGCTCAGTGTTCGTATACTGCAGCGGCCTATCTAAAGTTCGCTACAGACGTATAGTCCTGAGCATCCAGGTTTCGTCACGGCCACGGTCCTGCTTGCGGTTCTTCCATGCTGTTCAGGGCAGACCGAGTTGGGGCTTGCTCCTAGCATGGAACCCGATGCTATAGCAGCGGTGTCCGCGAGGCACACCCGGCTATCATTCAGGAGATAGTGTACACTAGAGGCCGACTGTGGCATAGCAACTGCCTGCTCAGGTTCAGGGTCCCTTATGTCGCCACTTGAGGAATCGGTGAACCCAACTCTGCACTCGCGACTCCCGGCTATGTGATCCGCTTACTTCTCCGCAGCGCGATTTACTCAACCGTTTTCTTCGCAGGAAGCCTCGATGAAGAAGGAGCGCATGTCGATGTCGGATGAACAGCGCGAACGGATGCTTATCGAGGAGCAGATCGAGCGCGCCGCTGCAGAAGCAGGTCCGTCGGGATCCAAGGCCGAAGACTTGCCCCCGGCAGAAGAGCTAGGCTTGAAGCGGGACGAGAGTAGCGAGAAGGTCGTGCTATCGTTCTCTGCCAAACCTGCCGCTTCCTCCGCCGCCGCTTCATCTGGCATCAAGCTCAACGCTTTGAAACCTGCCGCGAACCCCCTGAAGGCTTCCAATCCCTTGAAGCGACCGAACGTCTTCAAACAAGCTGCAGCAGCCTCTTCTTCGGCCTCTACTTCGACAGAGACCGAGAAGACCAATGGCAAGAAGAGAGAGGCGCCAATGTCCGCGGCGGAACGGCTGATCTTTGAGGAGCAGGAACGGAAACGACGGCGCATGGAGAGGGAGGCGGCGGTGTAGGGTGGTTTCGTGCTTTGGACGGTTCTATACGATACGTGTATTTCTATTCATTCTCGCATTGCTATTGTATGGCTAGTGTGGTCTCAGTATGCAGGCCGTGCTCCGTCAAAGCTCGTTAGCCGAGATCCGCCATCGCGCCCTCACCGTATCCCTCAATGCCATTGTCGGTGTGGCGAAGGCCAATGCGGTGGCGCCCGACGCTTTGACTGTAGTGGACAATGGGCATGCGTGTACCCGAGCAGGTATAAAGAGTCCAATGCAGGTCTGCTTCGCTTCTCGATCTGCTCGCTGCTCTCTTGTTCCTGCTCGCCATCTCTCAGAACCCCCGACCGACCGACCCACTAGCACAACATGAGGACTCTCCAGCTCCCTCCCCCTTTGGACCTTTCTCACCCTCGCTCAATCAGCCCTGGTGGTTGCCCCTCTGCGGACTTCGAGATGGGCTCTCCAAGATCCTGGTGCGGGTCTCTGATTCTACCCGACCGTCCCCGGACGTCGGAGTCGCGCCGACCCTCGTGGTCCGCTTCCAACGCCCCGGACAATGTCCCGAAGAGCACCTGGCGCGTTATGCCAGGGTCCTACATCGCCTTCTCTCTGGACGTGTCCGGACGCGCGAACTACTACCCGCCGAATTCAAGAGCGGCACAGGCCCTTCTCACTTTCAAGGGTGGCCGGTACCTCGGGCTGGTGGCGGGCTCGTGGGTGACAAGGTCGGATGACGACACGCGCTACATCGAGACACTCACCGTCTTGTTCGTCGCACGGATGCCGCCACCGATTCCGGAGGCCGAGGGCCACTTCGTCCCCATTGCACCGTGCAGCGACCCAGAGTTCAGCGTCGAGGGACGCACACCTATCAGCACCAAGCCCCTGTTCCCGCTCAAGGACCGCTTACAGTGGACGACGTTCGGCACACTCCTCCAGATCGAGACGCTCGTCGAGTCTTCGCTCGGCTTCAAGATGGACGACGACGAGTTTAACCAGCTCGAGGTCGTTGTCAAGGCCGACATGGAGGCGCTCGGCGAAGCCCCGGCTACGAATGCGCTCGAGAAGCTTCGGATTCCAACTGAGCCAATTCCTGCGACCATTTGGCGCGATATCCGGGGGGAGCACAAGGAGGATCCCATGGACTATATCACGGAGCTCTACGAGTGAGTGATACAGTTCACTTCGCTGCGTCTTGCGCGCCCGGTGTGGCATGAAGGTTCCCTTGCTGACTGTCCCCGTTGCTTCTTACAGGCTCATCGACGTGCTGCAGTCAGAGTCCGAAAACTCGTAGAACCTTGCTGGACAGACGGAATTTTGTGTGTACCCTTTTACGGACTCAGGGTCCGCGATTTGCGCGCGCAGTGTAAGCTTTGTAGGATGTTGGGAGAGGACTAGCCGGCAATGTATCTCTTGGTCCATATGCTGCAGCTTCAAATGTGTCTTCGTTTACATGGTCAATCCATCGGATTCCATAGTACGACGTACATCGGACGCCGCGGGTGAGCTTCTCGTCGGCATTGGCAGTTCTTCTTATGTTGGAACGGAGGGCGGCGTGTGCTCTACTGGTGCGATAGCACGGTGGTGCTGCAGTCCCCGACGACGGGACCAAGTGTGTGATGCCTGGAACGACGCGAAATGAAACAATTGAAGAAGATATTGTGGTCGTAAAAGCCGCTCCGGTTGCGTATGGGTGCGGAGTGCTCACGAGTGCCGCTTCGCAGCTCCTCTTCCCCGTCCTCTCCCACGAACATACTTCTTCGTCGCAGGCGGCGGGCTCTCGTCGTCTTCGTCCGACCTGCCTCGCGCTCCTTTGCCCTTCGCCGGCTCGCGCCCACGCGCACCCTCTTTCTCCACCGGCTTCCAGTCCCTGAATTTGCGCCTACACGCACTGCTCCCCATTTCTTGGTATTCTTCGCGTGTCACCACGGACTGGGGAAACTCCGGCCGCGCGGCAAACGCGACCGCCGAACGGTATGCCTCGAGGATCGGCCTACGCGACGGGTGTGAGTTGCCAAATGCCGAACTGCGGCGGTCCATGGATCGAGTGGACATCAGGGACTCACTCCTCAGATGTATACACGGCAACTTCGCAGTCAATGGGCGCAAGAGACCGCAGCTCGGACATGCTGTCAGAGCGAGCGTCCGCGTCTGGTCAGCGAAGAACAGAAGCACACATGGGCGACGGGTGAATAGACTGATGTGGCAGCTGTCGCCCTCCACCCCACTTACAGTCTTTTGCGGAAACCCGGCATGGCGGTGTTCCCCCCAATCAGCCCGATGTTTGCCCAAAACATGCCTTGCAGATCCTCCGGCAGGAGCGCTATGCTCGCCGCCACCGTTGCGCTCAGCCCTGCTTGCTCGAGACCTGAGGAAATCAAATCACCGTGAGCGAAGGTTCAGGCATGGCGATTCGGGCGGAAGTGATATTTGCCGATATCGGTCGGACGGAAGAGTATCTCTGGGACAGTGAACCGCTCATTGTTCATCGTCAGGGTTTGGTAACTTTCGCCGAGCGACTCCCCAGGGGTACGGATGCGCCCTGGCGTGTTGGCGGAGTAGTCCGGAAATATATACTCCTGGACTATCGGGTTCCTGGTCGGGCGCGCACTGCGATGCCGGGAAGTAAGGAGACGGGGGGCGAGTAAAACGGGGTACTCAGTTAGGCTCCCACCCCGGACACAGGCGGTGAACAGCGTTTGACAGACGCACCGGCAGGTCTCGAGGTCCTTCGCGAAGTCGTCGGATACGAAACAACAAGCCTCCTTGACTTCGTTCATGATATGTGTTTCTTCCATCATGTTCCACTGGCGGTACGAGACCGTCTCCTTGAGATGGTTTGTTAATAGCTTCCCGCCGACGTCGATGCTGACCATGGTTTGAGTCAGCATGCACATACACGAGAAGAGGATGTAAGCAGCATACCGTTTCACAGCTTCCCAGACGACAGACCCTCCAAAAATGGGGACGACGTGCGTGAAGCTAAACCCCGAGTCTATGACAAGCAGACACTCGGGCGCTGGCAGATCTGGCTTGGCCAGCAGACTACCATAAGGTATCAAAGATGCCGCTGAACAGTAAGCAGTCCGAGAAGCCAGGGGTTAGCGTAAGCCAGACTGAACGAGTTAGAGAGGACTCACGAGTGCATCGGAAGTATGACCGAAACTGGTACTCCTCGAACACAAATTGATCATAGATGTCTTGTATGTTGGGCAAGTTGAAGTACGGTTCTGTGATCAGCAAAGAGGATTCTGCCGTGTTGACCTGAACAAGTACGATCATATTAGCAATCAGGCATGTCAATCAGCCTGATGACGATGCGACGCAGCGGGTACGCCGAGGTACAAGAGACTGATTAGCTTTACACCAGAGCCGTCGCAACTCGGGGGTCCCGGACGTGCGATGATGCAGCAGACTGCATCGCTGCGTGTCATTTGGGTTGTGAATTAGTGATGCTCGAGTTCACGCCTTCGAGAAGGTCGGTAAAGAGCATGGTTCTACCATCCGCTAACCGTACTGTCCTCGTTCTGTAACAGATAGATAGGGCACACTGACCGCCAACACTTCGTTCGAGAAGAGACCGTCCCATACGGCCTTTTGGGCATCCCAGTCAACGAGGAGTCCCTGACAGCTGTAATGCGTTGGTCATATGTGCGGGATGGTCAGATATGCCGTTCCCACCTTCTCGAAGGGCAACCGGAAACGCAGAGATGTAAAGTCGCGACATTTTGCGAGCTCGTGGCCGATGTACGTCGCGTTATCACCCTTCGCGCGCACGATGGCGTTCGGGATAACTCTGCAGAACAGTCAAACATGTATTTCTCTTTCTCCGAGCTCGTACGACAAATCGACAAACCGAGGCTGTTCGTCGTGGACGCCGAGAATCCCTGCCTTGATGGTCGAGGCCCCGTTGTCTAGAATGACAGTGCAGGTGGTGGTGGGCATGTCTCGTTATAATGCTGGCTTGCCTCCAGCACGAACGGAGGAAGAGAGGTGAGAAAGAGCAACGAAGAGACGATCCCCTGGCGGCTAGAAGAACACGGTTGAAGCCCAGCACCAATCGCGAGGAGGAGGAGAGAAAGCAGTCGCGTTGAGGGTGGCCAAGAACGCCCGTCACGTATGCGCGTGATTGGCTCGCCAGCGCTGAGATCGGCACATGCGGGGACATGCCTGAGTATCTTGCCTTCGCTCTTCCATCCAGTCGGAGCTGGTCTATCACAGTCCAGAGCTGCTCGATTGCGCGAAAGCGAGCGATAGCATCCTTGCAGCAGTGCAGCCAATCCGAGGTCAGTTGAGGCACGCTCTGGGTCTCAGGAAGGGAGATCTAATTCATCGGTGTAGCGGAGTTCTAGTGCGGTGCATCGTACACCGGGTCTAGTTGCATCTTGTCAGTTCGCGCCCGGATCCAGGACAACAGCGAACTTGTCAAAGCTCTGTCAGTGTGCCCTGCACCTGGAGCCTTCCTCCTCCCTCAACCAGTGCGTTATACCCCACACTCTTGACCATGATAACTCACGTTCGTGAGCATCCGACGTGTTTCGGTCATGTACGAACCAACAGATCCGAACTCAGACTGTCACCCGCCGCATATCCACGCGAAGTACTGCTGCTCGCGTTCTAGCCAGTTATCGCTCAGCCGGTATAGGGGCTCACATCCTACATTGCACCCGTACAACATCTACTCACTGTTGCCCCTTGCCTGCGTAGCCAACTCGATCAATGTGTGTTGGCTTTTGGACTCTGGACCATCCAGAATATGCTTTGTAAGTATTGCGTTCGCAAGAGTACTTCTGTGACTGGAACATCTGATCAACATTCCGCGTACTCAGGATTCTCTGCAATAATCGCGACGAGTACTTGCATCGGCCGACTACGCCTGCTCACTGGCACTCATTCGGACCAATCAACGTCCAAGATGATCCAAAAGGCAGTGTCCTGTCCGGACGAGACATCCTCGCAGGCGGGACTTGGGCAGGAGTCAGTCGGACTGGCAGAGTTGCCCTTCTGTGCGTTGTCTTCCATAACTTGGGCCCCCGCTATCGTGCTCATTCCCTTCTCAGGACAAACATTACGGAACCACCACGGAAGTACGACTCATCCCGCGGAGACCTCACTCACTCTTTTCTGCTTCCAAAAGCACCGAAGCGGACGCTGCAGGCCGAGATCGACGAGTTTCTAGAGGAGAATCGCGATCGCGCCTACGCCGGATTCAACTTGCTCGTCTTGTCGCCTTCGGTCTCTACTGGCGATCTCGGACCGCGCCCAGTCTCGCTAGACGGCGCGTTCCTCACGAACTCTGGCGGAGGCGGCAAGATCGTCGCTCGCATGCTTTCTGATGAGGAACGTCGCTGTGGGGGTATGTCCAATGGCGTTGACCGCCATGGTGCCAATGAATGGCCCAAGGTGCAGCATGGCATGCGGGCCCTACGCTCGCTTCTCGACACATTGCCACAGCACGCTGCGGAAACCGAGATCGTGGAACACCTCTTTGAGCTCTTGACGTGAGTTCCTCACTATTGTTCTCATGCTCTCTCTCCTCCTTCTGCACCCGCGAGGCGTTTTGGTGTGCTGACAATCTACGCACGATCAGCTGGAAGAGCGAGCATGCTATAGTTAACCGAGCAGAGCTGCGAAATACCATCCAGGTGGAGCCTATCCCCCTCCCACTCTCCTCGTTCCCACCCGTGACCGAACAAGCGACCCCGTCCTCGATGTTATATTACGGCACTCGCTTGTCTACGGTGTTACTGATCCGTCGGGACGGAAGCGTTACTTTCATTGAGCGCGACATCTGGACTCTCGACGAGAGCGGCGCGGTCGTCAAGCGAGATTCGGGACACGATCGCGTCTTCCGGTTCCAGATCGAGCCTGAAGTTGAAGGTCCGGAGTCCATATAGTCGGCTTGCTGGGAATTCGGGGGCGCGGCGAAGTGTGGTGTGAGAAAGCAGAGAAGTATCCAAGATGTATTCGGACCGTATTATACTACCTTTACGCTACTATGCTACACGGAACGCCGTATAATGTACAGTTTGGCAACCCGATGCCCCAGTCCTACATATGATAAATACACGGCCTATCGAGTATCAGGGGTGGCTGGTATATGGGAAGGAGGAGGGAGGAAGCGATAGCGAGCTGACAAGCAAGAAAGTCCAATAGATGTCCGCAGCGTGTCATATATACTTTCCAGAAAGCACGGAAGACCTAGGTGATATGATAGGTCTTATGAAATGCGACGTGCTCTGGCTGAGCGGCAGCGACGGGAAAGTACGAGTCATACCCCGCGGACTGCCCCATGGCGGCGGCGCTGGGCCACTGCTCGTGCATCTGGTTCTGCCCAAGGCTTGACTGGCTCGACGTCGAGATGGGAGACATGCTCAGCTCCGTCTCCGTCGGCGTCGAGAGGCCCTCGTACGACGAGGAGCCGTTGGCGTTGTACGAGCTGTTCCCACTGCTTGTGCCGCGCGCAGTGAGTCCTCTGCGCACCAAACCACGAGCTGATCGTCACTCACTGCATGATGTCGTTGAGCTCCGTCACCCGCCTGACGATCACGCAGGCATGACGGGCGGCACTGTGCTCGGGCAGCTGACGCAAGAGCGCAAGCGTGTTCTGGAGCTGATTCGTGAGCCCGATCAATGCGTTGCCCGCAGCGGGGTTGGTCACGCATGGGCAGGACTGCACGTATTGCTGCTCCTGGTAGTACTGGTCGCCGCCGTTGGAGGCGCCATGCCGCGCCTCGCTGTACGTCATGACAGACGCGGACGAAGGCGAGGAATAGCAGGAGGAGTCGTCCGTGGGCGAGTAGACCCCGTTTGCGTGCTGGTGCGCCTGCTGGTTGCGATAGAGACTGTATGGCTGCGTGGCGCCGCCATCGACTCCGTTGGTGGTCGGAGAGGGAGTGAAGCGGTAGAGCTGGTGCTGTGCGGGGTCAGAGGACTGCTCGGTCTTGATCGCAGGAGGCAGTCGACCGTTCGCTCCCTGCATGGCGGAGTCGTCGTGACGGTCGCGGCCGACCTTTTGGTACTGAAGACGCCGAGAAGAGCGCGAATGCCACTTCTCGTTCGCGTCGCCGTCGCAGAAGTTGGGCTCGGCCCACTTCGGATGGGGTTTGCCTGCCCGCGGAGGATCGCTGAGTTGGCGGCGCTCGCCGGACGCGCAAAGCGGGAATAGTGCTGCTCACCACGAAGCTCGCGGACGAGGCTCTCGAGCTCGGCAATTCTGTTCCGCAGGCGGGTGTTCTCGTCGACATTCGGATCATCCCTGTGTGGGCGTCCGACGTTCAGCATGTGAGGGTCTCGCGTGCACGACGGAAAGTAACCGACCTCAGCGCGGGGTCGTCCACTTCGTAGACACACAGGCCCGTCTACGCCGGAGTTCCAGAACGGGTCAGGATAAACCCGATATGATCAAAAAGGTAAATGCTAGTACCAGGCCAAGTTGGATGCAGCGCTGGCATGGCCGCTTCCTATCACACTGTGAACAAATGCATCAGCGTCGGGTAGGCAATGACGAGCGCGTGCAGTACGCGTACCTTGCGTTTGGAAGTATGGCAGTTCAGGCAGGATTGGGTGGTGCGGTTCCGCCGCCTATGGCGTAGGCGAAGTTGAGCATGAGAGGTAGGGGAGGGTGTATGTGCCATGGCAGTACTCACCTCTTGCGGTGGTCCACCTCCAGGCCGGCGAGGTCGAAGTCCATGATTTCGCCCTTGAACTGCAAGGGCTGAGGAAGGGTGTCGGAAGGGATGATAGTAGTCGATGACATGGTCATGGCCCAGGTAGTGGTTGATGGGGACTCGGAGGTGTCGAAGGGGGACGGACATCCTTATATTCGCTTCAAGGGTGCCACGAGCGCCTTCGAAGGACGCCTTCACGGCCAGATCCTGCCAGAGGAGATCTAAGCGGAAACCAGTCCACCGTCACGGACTTCGAAGGACAAACAGCACAGAATTGGCGCGGGGGCCCAACAGAATCCACGGCCCTGAGCACACTTCTGGACTGCCCCAGGACGCACGCCGTTTCACAAGAGGCGTGACATAACGTGTGAGTTCAAGGAAATCTCCTTAGCGTGGACGTTTGCGGATGCAGATAAGATTCTGCTGAATGGGCAACGTCGGATGCCGTTATGCATGGAATGATGATATCCAAGAACTCAGATATCAGAGTAGAAATCAGACCTCGCAATTGAGGAATTAGAGACCTTCCAGGGTCGACCCAAGACGCTACTGCTTTCGCGTTCAATGTGCTCCTGGGGCGCCGCCGGCGCGATGCGACCGTGGCCATACAACAGGCTTCAGGGAGCAAGATACGGTTCGGGTTCGCTGACGCAGTTGGCGTCCGGTGGCAGACGACGGCTGCGATGAACAAGAGATGTTCCGTGCGCAATATATCCAGGAACAGGAGAGCTGTCCCAGTCACACACGGGCCACCCCGACACCGGTTGGCATCAACAATCCGAGAGGATATGTATGTACATATGGCATCATGGAGTCCCCCGACCCCGCTGCGAGTCGGGACGTACCTTGCGATGGATTGTGTTTCGTCATGGCACGCTGCGCACGACTCGACGCATTGCAGAGGAGGCTGGGACACCTGCCTTCGGCAGCTGTAGAGGACGCGGGTGGCCGCGAGTATGATGACGAATTCGCCCATACGGCTGGAGTCGGTGCTGATACTTGTAAGGCGCGTGAAGGGAAGGGATAGTGACCGGAGACGAGTGGGTGGTACGGAACGTCGGGTAAACGGATGTGCACTTGCTCCCTCCAACGTGTTCGATGCCGACGGCGTACTCGGGGCGAAGGCTACTTCTGATGGGCCGGCGCTGGGCGTCTGGGGCCTGTGCGAGTCGAGAACACCGGGGTCGGGAGCCCAGGACGGAAGGGGCTGCTCGTGCAAAGGGAGCGTAGATCCTTGGCCCACTCGTGGCAAAACGCGGCACTGACAAATGACTGGGTCAACAGGCATCAGAAATGTGGCGTTTGAGTTTGGTGTATCCAGCGCGTTGCTTTCTACAACTTACGTTAACACGCCGGCCCACGGCGCTCGCCGCTACCACACGTCCAGGTGGCACCGGTCTTGGAACTCTCTTCCCTAACATCGCGCGCAACTGCCTGCGAGATAGCGAGGCGGGGACGGCGCGACGCCACGACAGCTTCAGTCAGCCAACCACGCAGCGCAGTCCCCAGCTACCACCCCTGCGCCGACCAATCCGGGGCAAGGGCGAGAAGCGAAGGCGAAGGCGAAGGCAAAGGCGGCGACGTATCCGTGCAGCGTGCTGGCGCGCATCTCTTTAGGCTATCTGGAGGTGGGATAGGGGAGCCTGGGAGTCTCTGGGAGTCCATGACATGGGAGTGCCAAGTCTCCGGGAAGATCCCTGCACTTGCGCATGCCTCACGGGCCGTCTGACCAACAGTCCGCGCATGGTCCGAGCGAAAGGGTCGTAACGGAGATATCTGAGCAGCACTGGCGGTCCCGCGAATGAGCGAATCTGTCCGATCATCCAGGGGGGCGTTGTCACGCACCGCGGACCTGTCTGGCCAAGGGGCCTATGTCTTCTGTACGTCGACGAGAAGGGCATGGATGCAGACGTGCTGTATTGGGACTAGATCTAGGTTCTGTTTCTTGTCAGCCGGGACCTGCGGAAGGTCGGCCGAAGGCGTAAGATCTCGGTTTAGGATTTGGAAGAAGAACTCACCGGGATCGGATAGCACTGGTAGCAGATGGTGATCTCCCGGGGCACCTGGAGACCGCCAGAGGAGTGGAAGCCGGGTGTTTCGAACGACAGAATCCGGCCGATCCTTGCGACATTCCATGACAGAACAGGCGATACGTCGCAAGTGGTACCGGGTTGCACAGGCGTGCGGACTGCGACCGTACAGGCAGGGAACCGGGGCAAGCAGTCGCATCACAAGGACAGGACGGGGTTTCCAATTGGGGGCATTCTGGGAGGAGGCAATCAGTGAGATTCGAGAAGCGCGGAGTTGGTTGTCCGCGGAAGACGGTCTGCAGAAGGCCTGTGACCACCATGTATAATTGTGCTGTGGGCTAAGGAGGCCTGGTCAAGTGCAAGGCCTGGGTACGGGCACGAGGAGCCCCGCTGCGAAGACGCGCGCGCAGATTTGGCCGGGTGCTTTGCGGGCGACGTACAATGTACATGTCCATGCAAGACCTGCAGATGCGTGGCATTGGCCGGGGTTGCAATGGGTAGCGATGGCAGCACAGGGCCGGTGGCGGAGTTTGCATGTATTTGCACTGTGGCGCCATTCACCAGAACGAGAGCACGGCGCACGGCGCACGCCACTGATTGTTTCGAAGAGTTGCAGACGACAGACTGCGACAGCCTCGGACAACGTCACTGTCCTTTCTCACATCCTCTGAGGCCTCATCTCATGTGAGCATCTCCTGATCTGATATCCATTCGATAGCCAGCTCACCCGTTCCCAGAGCACGTCCCACACATCGCCATGCTGCCTCAGCATGCAAGCCGAGGGTCGGCAGAGCTCGACGCGGCTACCCCGCTTGCGTCTCCGTCTCTGTTCTCAGCCCAAGTAGCTGCTCAAAGCCCATTCCTGTTCCCTGCATGAAGCAGACGCTGGGCTTCACTCCGCCAGGATATGTCCGGAATGAACGGTTCGATAAGTTCACAGCTGTCTGGTACGACCGCACTTCGCATTTAGACATATTGCCTGCTGCTGCTCCCCTACAGTTTCACACACCAGACGTCCCGAAGCCCAGTGCCGACTATTCTCCTGACCTCGTGGAACAGGTCGAGTCAGTTTCGCGCGCCACTTCTATCGTACCTCGGACTTGTCTACCCGCACGGTCCGGGAGCGGGTGCGTTGGAACCCACGGACGCTATACGCAAGTCGCTCCTACTGCAGTGGGTCGTTGGCTCTTGGGAACTCCGTCGATTATATGGCGTATTTCGCCCGCGCCACCACGTCGCATGTGCGGCATCAAATCGACTTCCTTTGCGCCAGTTTCACGGCTACTCGCATCCGCGCGACACAAACGGGTTCTACAGGACGCCCGCAGTACGTACGCTCGTCGACGTACTTACCGTACACTCGCTCCACAGTTGTGTGGTTCGTGTACAGCTGTACAGTGTACCTGGCTCCTGGTTGGAAATGTCCACACAGTCGGCGACGCATCCATGGGATTGTCGACAACCACAGTCCCGTCCGTCTGTCCGCCGGAGAACAAGGGCCATAGAGGTCCCGGAGCGATCGTACAGAGAGAATCACTCACAAGGTCGTACTCGAGGATCCCCGGCTTCAGCCAATGCATCAACAACGGTGGAGGGCGGCTGTCTCTCATGCTGCTCCGTGATTCTTCAGGCAACAACTCAGCCGATACCTAGTCCGACAAAGCTGCAGGAAGCCCTGTAGGTCGTCCGCTAGTACCCTCGATTTCAACCGCGACAGTTCACCAACTTCGGACTCCATATTCACGCCTGACGACAACCCTCATCTGCGGTGCGATCTCTCACCTCCTTCTCCTGCACCCATGTGGGTCTTTCTCGCGTACTCGCCGCCCGGAATGGCCTGGTGTACCAACCTCAGAGCCGCTGTCGATCCCACCCTCCCGGTTGTGAGGATTATGTCCGTTGGCATGAGGCAGACAATCTATCTGGTGTACTTACGCTATAGTTGACTAACACCTGAACGTATGATTGGCTTGTGAGCCCGAATCTTATCCCCTGCAGGGTCGTGTCGCCGGTTTAATGAATGACGAAACTTGGGAACCGCGCGTAACGGCGCGTCCTTGTGCTAAATCTGTGTACTGAAGCGACGACGGCGCTCGGCCGCTGTAATGGGTATGGCATCCGAACCGTGCATTGCCCTCGCATCCGGCGAGCTCGACAACCGGGGGCGAAGGGGTCGGCGACGTCGTGCTCAGAACTTGAGGCAGCAAGTCCCGCGACGCGTAGTCGGCGTGACCCCTGCTAAGCGCGCTAGGCGCGCGCTGGTGGCGTGGAGCGCGTCATATTCGATCGTCTGCAGCGTCCAAGACGGCGTCCACTACTCTTGCTTCCTACCACGACCTCGACCATCAGTCCATTCGCGATGTCGCTCGCCGAGGACCCTGGAGTCTCGTCATCCTCACCCTTGATATCGCCCTCAGACGAATACTCGGACAGCCCGCTTTCACCGCCGCTCAACGCGCAGGAATCGCAGAATCTGCCGGGTTTGGATGGGACGCCCGTACGCTGTGAGTCTGAGCTCTCTTTTCGGGGCCGCGGTATCCATGTCTTACCGCTGCATGGGCAGGGTTTGATGTGAGTTAGAGTTGGTGTCAGGAGAGGCAGCAGGTGCTCACAGCTCCCGACTACGCCGAGCAGGCGGACCGCAAGGAACCGTACACCCAAATCACACCCTTTCAAGAGCAGCATGATACTAGCGTCGAGTACGTACACGCTCCGATGCTGTTCTCTGCGCCAACATGTGCTCATGACCCAAGAGGTTCTTTTACAAGCCAATTACCCTCACCGCGCTCGGGGTCGCATTTGCAATACTGGCGTATGTTGCGATGACTCAGGACGTGCTGAGGGAGGGCCAAGAGAAGAAGCGAGTGTGAGTCTGAACTCTCTGTGCGAACTTTCGCGGTGCGTTAGGCGGCTGACGAGATGTTAGTGGCGCATACGCAGCGATCGCCTCGTTCCTGCTGTTCTCCACAATACAGTTCCGAGATGGGCCGTTCATTCGACCCCACCCAGGTGCGCTCTGGCTCGCGGGTGCGGTCAATGAAGTACGTGTCTGACGGCCGCCGTTAGCCTTCTGGAGAGTGGTATTGGGCATAAACCTACTCTACGAACTCGCCCTCGTCTTCCTGCTCTTCCAAGACCTCGATTCAGCACGTTCCATGATGAAGTATCTGGACCCCAATCTGGGGGTGCCCCTTCCCGAGAAGAGTTATGCTGAGAACTGCGACCTCACCGTTGAGAACGTGTGGGTGAGTGTAGTCTGTGACTCCCATCGTGAGGTCTCCGCCCGTTGACATGCGGCAGTAGAACGCCATAGATATCTTTTGTCTGGCGCACGCGCTGGGATGGTTCGGCAAGGCTTTGATTCTGCGCGACTACTGGTTCTGCTGGGTTTGTTTTCCAATTCCGCCCGTTCCCCCGGTTCGGACCTAACGCTGCATCCAGATTCTAAGCATTGCCTTTGAGTTCGCCGAGTATAGCTTGCAGCATCAACTCGCAAACTTCGCCGAGGTGCGTCATACTTCACGACAGCATGCAGTGACGTCTAACGGTGTCTGGTGACGCAGTGTTGGTGGGACCATGTGCGTCTCTTCATATCGGGTAATTGTCGCCGTACTGAAGACATCTCCAGTGGATACTCGACGTCCTTGTTTGTAACTGGCTTGGGACCTATCTTGGTGAGCTCGCGTCGCCCGGGACAATGTGATTAACCGCTAAAACCCACGGTGCTAGGCATGAAGACATGCCAATTCCTCGAGGTCAAGGTATGGCACTCCAAATTATTTACATCGTCATAATGTCTGAGTTGTCCGCAGGGTTACACATGGCGCGGTTTCCGTCAAACACGAGGCTTCCGGTCCAAGACAAAGCGGGTTATCAGCCAGTTCTCTCCGCATGATTGGACGACATTCAAGTGGGAAGGCACGGCATCGTTCGTCCACTACGTGACCGTCGTTCTTCTCCTGGCGGTGTTCTTAGCGGCCGAACTCAATCCCTTTTACCTGAAGGTGAGTCCCGACGAGTGACAGGCATGACATTGCGGTGACCAATCGCCGTCAGACATTACTTTGGATGGAACCCGACCATCCCTTCGTAATCGCGCGTTTAGTGGGGGTCTTCTTGTGTGCGCTTCCCGCGGTACGGGAATTGTATCAGTACGTGAACGATCCGAGGTACGCCAGTTTTGTCCATGTCGTTAACAAAGAGAGCTCACGGATGACGGTTACCGATCCGTTGGGCGTATCTCGTGCTACACGAGTAGAAGGGCCGTGCGAATGGGTCAGCACGTCTGGCTGCTGCTCGCCACGATCTGCACGGAGCTGCTGGCAATCACGAAATGGAGTCAAGGCCAGTTTCCCGAGCCGCTGCCGAAGCGCGTCAGGTGGGCCTGGACCATCGGCGCTATCTTGTTGATTCTCTATCCCACCGTACAGGTGTGTGGCGTGTTCTCTGCTTCGGGACGCCTGGTCAACTGACTGCACGATTGACGGGGGGCTCTGCAGTTCGGGGTGCCTGCAGCCAGGCGGTACCTGCGACACCATCGACGTAATGCGAAAGCAAAGAGCCTATGACGAGGGCGATGGACGGTTCTCCCGCAGCGTTAGTCTGCTGCAAGTGAACACATCATATGCATCTTCTGGTACGGCGGTACGTAGAGGGTTCGGTGGCATTAACTTACCAGTTATTCTAATCACCAGGCACACACTATGTACAAGAGGTTCTCATGATAAATACGGTTTCGCAGCCATGCTGAGCGGAATCGGAGCTTGTCAATATAAACGATACAACGGGACTACGGCGACAGTTGCCTGCAGAAGCCGGTCGAAGCACACGGACCGCATGGGGCCTGTCCGTGCGTGACGCATCGGAGGAATAATCTCGATCCTGTATCTCGAAGACAAGGCACGGCGCGGCTGATCGATACGATTCCGCACGCAAGCGCGCCACGGGAGGGATTCGACAACACGATCGCGCAAAGAAGCTTTCGTATACGTATCAGCGCTACTCACCGCCCGGCCGACCGCGCCCACGGTCGATTTTATCAAACCCGTGCTCCATTCGCGTCCTAAGTACTCCTGCCTGACAGGTCCCGCGGCACAGGCGGGCCCAGCCGGGAATGCGCGCCGGTACGCAGTTCCCCATTCCCGTCGGGGGCGAGGCGACGGGCGGTCGGTCGACGGTGGAGATAGTCTGGAGATAGACCCCAGCCTCCTCGACGACCCCGCGGTGATCAATCGGCAGCCTTGACAGGGCTCCCTGCCACATTTGGCGGGCGGGCGTCGCGTGGGTCCCCGGGAGCAGTCCGAGACTAGTATGGCATGAGCCCCCGTCTGGGGTTCCCCGTGCGCCCGCGGAGTGATGTCACGCCCACGACGATCTCCCGCCGCGCAATGTGCGCACGCTTGGTATGGGCCTGCCGGCGGGTCGCAGATAGGGCTGGTTAGTATGTTGATCGTCCGCCGGCCCGCCCAAGGTGGCAATGGCTAAGTCGAGCGCGGCGGGGGGCACCGGACGGCTGCTGGGCAAGTTGCGGACTAGCTTGACACCGGCTGCCGGCATGTGCAGCGCCTGGGGGCAGGGGGTATTCATTCTAAGAATTGTTTAATGCCAATGCCAGATGGTTCCGAAGAGGTTGAACATCATGGCCTAGGGGCGCGCGTGTCGTCCCGAGGAGAACCAGGAAGAACGTTCCTTCTGGGGTGGGGGCCATGCGCCGTCCGCTGGGCGCAAACCCTCCCAGCGGCGGCGAACGTCCGACGCAGAACGGCGTCCAGGTGTTGAGGATGCCATTGCGCTGAGAGCTTAAGACTCTGAGCGGAGAGCAGTGGTGATGTTGATGCATCATGGCTGCAGCAAAAATATCAGCGATACAGAGGACGACTCCCATGGACGACAAGCGCACTTACGGCAGCTGGTGTGAATGCAGAACGCAATAGACGGCGAGGGGATGCAGAGCCGGCGGCTATGGGGTGCGGACCGCAGGAGCACGGTCCCACGTCGACAGTCGGTGGCGTCCGTCCGCCAGGCGTGGACGGTTACGGGGCACCTGTGGATCTGGCGAGCGCAGCGGGGACCCTGGTGTCCCCGCCACCGAGTCAGCGCGCTGTCTGAGGATGCCCAAGGCGGCGCTGTACGTCGCACGTCGTTCCGCCGCGCAACTGCGAGGCGCCGGGCAGGGCGCGATAGTCGTCCTGGATGAGAGGAAGTGAATCTCGAGAGGGGTGCTTCTAGTGCATAATGGGCATGTCCTCAGCAACTCTATCGGTGACAAATACTGATCGCTCACGTCGGATTGGTGTCCCGCCGTGTAGGGTCTCGGATCTAAACTTGTTACGGCTGCGCGGATAGGCAGTAGTAACACGTTGCGGACTGTGTGGTGGATGGGAGGGCATCGAGCAAGGAGCCGATAGGAAGACCTGCGGCCAAGTGGGCGAGGAATCAGTAGGAGTGGAGTTCATGTCCGTCGGCCGTCAGCCGCGCAGAGCGACCGTTATGGACGTGCTGCAAGGGAATCCGCACCGGGGACAACAATTGACTCCGACTGCATACACTTGCTGTCAGTTAGGCGTAGGACGAGCCGAGTCGTCGAGCTGGAGAAGGGGTTTCTGCCGAGATGAACGGAGCGGGAGCGTGAGTGCTCTGTGCAATTCAGTAAGCTAGGAGGGTTAAGTCGGTTGCCGTCAGAGTACTTACCGGTGCGCGCATCGGTGCGCGCAACCGTTGGTCAACCTCGTAGTTCCCTGCGGTTGGGGGGGAGAGGGAAGGGGTTTGTAGTTGGAGTATGCGACGCATTCAGACGTTCCCTGGCCGGACGCTGCCATACAAAGGAACGTCATAATTAACCAATCACACACCATGTCACGACAACAAGACCGTTACCACAGTCCTGGCACGTACATGAAATCGCGAAGTCGTCAAGGCCTCGGGGTGCTCGTCCCTCAACATAGTCGTTCTCTGCTACTGTAGCCAGACTCGGATGGCTGGCTGTTGGCGGGGCGTGGCTAGAGCTCGGCTGAGCGACGCACTGTAACGAGTTGCCAAATAAGGAAGAGGGGCGGAACGTTCCAGTTGTTACGCGGCGCTTCCCGGCGCTTCGGGCTCCGTCAGGCCCCGTCGATGTCATTGCTTAGCAGAGCGCATATACTCACCGTTCTGCACAGCGACCTCCCCAACGTTCTTCTTCTACTACCACCATCATCTGGCTTTGTTTCGTCTCTAGTCGTCGCTCGGTCTCGCCATGGACGGCAACAACCACGCACACGACCAACACAGCCTTTCCGTACTCGACTTCGTCCGGAGGCTGTTGCCACAACACCCACGCACTTCTACCCCTTCAGCGGGCGCAGAGCAATCGCCCTCTGAGGCCAGCCAGGCAGCCCAGACATCATCGACATCGCTGCCAGTGCCCTCGACACCTTCTCTTCCGTCGGAGACAGTGAGCAGTGGTGCACCGTCGGGGTCAGCCACCGCCTCTACTTCGGCTATGGTGAGTACCAGCAGTCTGTGAGTTCATGTACCTTGGCTCGTAGCTCACGATTCCAACTAATACATAGGTTCCCTCCTCGCCACTCCAGTCCCTTCAGAACCCACCGTCTGCCACATCCGCTGCACCCGTGACTCCATCCCCTGCGCCAGAGGCCACGGTCTCCCAAACAGACTCCGTTCCCGACGTGGAGATGACCGCCGATGAGGAGGCAGGTCCGTCAAGTACGTCCTCGTCCTCTCAGCCTGCGAACCGCAGCACGCGTCGTGCTCGGGTCGAAGATGATGGCGAAGAAGAGGATTACTGGCGGGAATCCAATCGTCAGCGTATGCACTCCCCCACGCCTCATGGAGACGACGACCATCACCACTTTATGCCCATTCCCGAAGATCACGGAGTCCCGGAGTCCACTCGGAACGGGGCTGCACCCTCCCAGCATAATGCGGATGCACCCACGGAGCAGCCGCAGCACCCACCTCAGGGTCCGCCGCCTCCGTACGGTGGTGTGTTCTTGACTCTCGACATCTTCCCCATCCCATTCGCCAATGCGCCTGCAAACGCGCAGCCAACTCAGGCGCAGGATGCTCCCCACCCACAGAACGCATCTCAGCCTCAGAACGCACCTCAACCTGGTCCCCAGCGTCAGGACCGAGATGGGCATCCCATGTTCAACTTCTTCATGAACCTTCCCTTCACCGGGCAGGGACCAGCGACACAATCAGGCGCTTCCGGTAATGGTAACGCCCATTTCCGCCCTATTTTCATCATCCCGCCCCCTTATGTCTATCCTCCGTTCACAGCTGGCGGCAACGCCCCCGGAAATGCCGGGTTCCCCCCGTCATTCACCATCCCGTTGCCGTTCCCATTCCCATTCGGCTTGGATAGACTGGAGGAGCGGGACGATCCCGAGCGTGCACAAAGGTTGGTTGACGGGCTCGAGGAAGTACCTGTCGGGCTCGTGAAGCGGATGCAACAAGTTGGTGGTCCCGGCACAGACCGCGGAGAAGTTCCTACCTGTGCAGTTTGCTGGGAAAGCCTCCTCGAGCCCGAGGGCGGAGGCTTCGAGGGCAACGCGGAGTTGGCGAAGGCTGAAGCGGCACAAGCGGCTCGCGACGACGCTGCTTCCCAGCAAGGAGGCGAATCGAACATGGACGTTGACGGTGCTTCATCATCTTCAGGCGAGTCGTCGTCCTCCGAGGTCGCTTCCGGCTCGTCTCCTGCACCAGAGTCTTCCGGTGACAAGCAGCATCCGAAGATTGTGGTTCTTCCATGCTCGCACGCGTTCCATGCGACGTGCCTCCTTCCGTGGTTTTCGAAGCCAGGACGGACGACCTGCCCGTCGTGCAGGTTCGACATTGATCCTGATTCACTCACCTATCGACCTCGTCCACTACGCGCTCATGGCCCTCCACCGGCCCCACAGGCTACTGCAGCTCCACCACCGCAGGCGCAATCCTTCTTCGGTGCCCAGGTCCCGCCGGTCGCTGTCCCTCAGGCCGCCCCGGTCGCTCCAGTGGCGTCACAGAACGCACATGCTGGTCCTGAAGGAGTACCACCCGCTAATGCTGATGCCCGGCCGGCCAACGCTCCTGGTCAAGCTGGACAGCGGTCCCACCAGCCCCTTCCTCCATTTATGACGTTCGACATCGGCATGATTATCCCCATGAACCCTGGACGTGCACCGGGTGCAGCCCCACCGGCGTCTGGAGCTCAGCCCAGCAACCCCACGGGCCCGACAACATATGGACCACCGCCGCCACCGCCACGCACCGACCACAACGGATTCCAGTTCGAAGACACAATACTACAGGATGTGGTCCGTCAAACGTTTGAACGTGTCTTCGGACGTCCAATACCCGTTGCCTCTCAGGCGCCCCCTGCTGAAGGTAGTGCTCCCGGTCAAACCGGGCCACACGCGCCATTCCAAGAGTGGTTCATGTATCCCGGGTCGCTTCCTGGCTTCCCGCCCATGCCCCCACTGAACACGCAAGTCCCACAAGGTGCTCCTCGGCCTCAGTCAGGACCCAGACGGCCTGCGGAGAAGAGGCAGTGGACGCCCCCACCTGCTCCGGGTCCGACTCTGCGCCAGGTCGTCGAACGTAACGAGCGGGAGATGGGACTTCGTTGCTCGGACATAAGCTGCGGACTGGGACCCTCGGACGACGATCCGGTCTCCTCGATCGACCTGTCGTCTCTCCGACAAATCTCTATTCGTCCGCTGAACTCCGACACGTCGGGCAAGAACAGCGTGTGCGAACACAAGTTCCACCCGGCGTGTCTGGTTAGCGCCGAGCGTGTCGCGGGCTGGGGACACGAGGTGAAGACCGGTGAGCCTGCAGGTGATGACGATGAGGTCGAGGTCTCTTGCCCGGTCTGCAGAGCGAAGGGTGTTATCTCGCGCTTGGACTGGGAGGAGGGCGCTTGTGCGCTCGCATGAACGCTCTCTTCTGCGCTTGATGCCTTGTCCATGACATCTCACTGCCGAGCGACGGACTGTGGTATTTATGTTCCCTTGTTATGTTTTCTTTCGTCGCACTACGCTTTCGTCTCCCCCACCGCCGTGCATTGCTTTCGTTTCGTTGCATCGCACGCTGTAGTTCCATACACGCAGATACGTCTAGGATAGAGTCACTGTATAGTTTATATCGCTACGCGCTGTACCAATATAATTCTGTCGAACCGTATTCCCTCTCGCAGTACGATAGGGCTCCATCTCCTTCTCATCTTCTCCAAAAGGCTAAAACGCACTCCCAAGTTCTCATCCTCAGGTCGTGCTCAGCGGCGAGCCTGGGTACCGCCACCTATATCGAGCAGTACCCTTTGCTTGGTAGGTTCAGTCCAAGATTCAAGAACCTGAGAAGTCGCGATGCGCACAAGGGAGCATCGGTTTCGGCGTTCGATTCTCGTTTCTGCATTCTGCACGGATGCGGTCTCTGACAGTACTATCGATAGCCAAGAGCCCGTCCATCCCTGCACCGGCACTCCTCCCTATGGGCCGGCCAGAACCGCACCCTAACGCTCGCTATGTCCCCACTGAGGTTGTGGCTGAACACACTCGGAACGCAGTCTGCTTCTCTCCAACACCAGAACCCCGGGGCCTGGCTCCTGTCGGGTCTCATGTGTTCTGCGGACGATTCTCTGAGCTCTCCACGGTGGCCCTCTCAGCCCGGAGCTGCTCGAGTTGTCATTTTTGCTTGCGCGGAGGCGCGTCTCCGGGCCTAACGGATTCTGGGCGATGCTGCGAGACTGGATGCAGCATGAGTGACAGGGTGTCCCCGCGCCTGGGCTTCTGGACTCGCGGCCGGGCCACCTGGGAGAAGAAGCTTGCGAAGTGCGAACCGCCCGCCTATTGGCTGCGGCGACATGGGCGATGGAATGCGTCCCGCACATCCCTGCGTACGACGGCCGGCGAGACGTCGACGTCTTGAGTGACTCGCCTCGCCGCTACGCACATCCGCTGCTGGGTCGTGTTCGCAGAGACACATGCAACGGCACATGTCGCACGGAGACGCAGTTTCCCTGCGAACGCTCCGCCCATGTCGGGCGATGCAAGCAGCCCTCCAGCAGCCCTTCTGCGCCACGTTCTGATAATGACACTCACTGAATGGACATCAGGCCACGGCGAGTTCGCAAAAGGATAGATGATGCAGATGCAGAACGGGGGACGCGCTCGGAGGTTGTTGCAGGAGGGACGTGGCACATGCAGCATGTAGCGACGAGAGGCGATCTGCGGAGCTCCCTCGGAGTCCAAGGAGCTTGTCCGTCCCGCCTCCCTTGGCCTCGCGCTTGTGGAGGAGGGGCTGAATTGCGAAGCCGGGGTGCTGCCAACTCGCAGGAGCACAGGACGCAGCACGCGCGCGGGGCTGCATCGTTGGCAGCGGGCGTGCGCGCCGTGCCAATCGCACGCTCCAAATGCGAAACAAAGTGCGAGTCGCATTACGCACTCGCAGTCACGCTCAGGGACCTCGCCGTGCGGGGTTCGATGCATCCTGAGCGTTCGGTGCGTTCTGAGCGTTGGAGGCATGGGAGTTCGCAGTCCTGTGGAGATGGTAACCCGTCAGCGAGATAGCATCCGCGCGATAACCTTCCGAATCGAACCTCCGTTTCAAGCACAATTGCAGAAGGTCAGGCCCGCAGGATGATCAGGAAGCCCCAGAGCGAGCGCTTCTGCGGCCTATGGCGTACGCTGGTCCAAAGGCTCCGGAGAGCGCACTGAAAGGAGGTACGCCGGGTACGAGGAGGTTATTCCCTTCCCTCGTCCGAGAGGCACGGCGAGCAACTGCATCCCGCCCCCTCGTGGAGTTATCCAACCTACGTGTCTCTGCGTCAGCATCGTGCCTGCCGCCAGACACCCTGAACTAGAACACCCACATGCCTGTCACGTCTCGGTGTGCTCGGCGTCGGGATCGGTCCCACAAGACAGACCGCGACTTCTGCGGACGACTCCGACCCCGGCCTTCAGCGAGGACTGTCCATCGTAAAACGTTCACGGGTAGCATTTTCGAGGACATCGCTGGAGAGCCGACAACGACAACAAAGGGCGAGAGTAACCATGTCAGTGGTACGTTCAGATGCTCCTCGAACTTTGGATTAATCTGTCAATGCATCGAGCCTCCACAATCACTTACCCTGGTAGCGATCGCCAGCGCTGACGACGGCAGCGTCTGCACGCACTCGGTATGACCCCTTTTCCGGCCTCCAATGTAGGAACTTGTACCATCATCCTGCTCGGGAGACGTGCAGGGGAGCCGATTGAAATGGTTGCCTGAAGAGGAAGGCATCGCCGCCCTGCAGACAGTGTACGCAACACCTCAGGCTCGTAGCGATTCGGGTTTGTCATGGAAGACAGCTACGTGCAAAGAGGCTACCGATGGGACATCGCAGAGGTCCGTCGATAGAAGGCAGCCTCCATGAACTCTCCTATGGCCGGTCTCTACTGGGTGCGGGGAGAGGGGCGCGGGTATGTGAATGAGGGTCTTCAGTGTATGTGGCACTTGGATGTCATCGGCCTTCCCTGCTACAGCATTGATGGGCCGTCGCGAGAAACTAGGGGACACGATCAGGAAGTTCGTCGTCTGGCATGTCGCAAGAAGACGCGGAGGGCGTACAGGGTTAACGTAATGCAAGGCGCGCCGGGTGCGCAGTGACATACACGGACGGCTCTTGGACGGCTCTCGACATTGAAATTTCGGGATGGTTCCTGGTCTCGGGACCCTGTTTCGTGGAAGACTGGCGAGGATCGCAGGAAGCGTAGCTGACTGTCCCCGGTGGCAGGGTTCGCGTACACCGGTAATTGAAGGCTGTCACGTCTATGACCACAAGTGCGTCACGGATGACCAGGGTATCGATGTTTACCACTGCGTCCTGCGGTAGTGTTGCCCGCTTGACAGGGACATGCAGTTGGATGGATGGTAAGCACACTACGCTCGTTGTTGATCAACATATAATTTAACCGTTGTGTGACCTTGCGGAGGAAGGCTGCGATCCTTACCTTTGTTCAACAGTGGGAATGCTATTGAAGCGCATTTCCTGGCAGACCGCGTCCTGAGAGGAAGGACATCATTAGAACAACGCTGGACATCCATTGCCCGGAAGGGGCCGCCTTTGACACCTTGGCTGTCGACAGTACACAGGCTGACAAGCACTGAATCTCACCATCATGGCAACGCGGTGCGTATACCGTATTTGCGGACTGCCCTGTTCTGGCAAATGCTAACGGACCCTGTTCGAAGTGTGAACAAAAGTCATGCATATGGCATGCGCAGTGGTGGTAGCTCACGATAAACAGCTTGGCTGGAGTCGCTGACGGCGCGCCGCATCGGCGCAACGAGCCGCGCGAGTAGACGACAGCTCCGTGAATCTGGTGAGGACCGTATACGATGCAGGGATGCTGCATCGTCGCCTTTGCCTTCCCGAGGAGGCGGTGGTTCAATCGAGGGTGGTCTTTCAGCACGTCCGCACTCGGCATCCGGATCATGGTGGCTGCTTTACGACATGGGTTCGGTTCTGCGACGTGAATAGCTGTCATCCAAAGCACGGCTGGACATTGCCATTCTTCGCCGATTGTGAACCCACGCGCTTTACTTCCGAGGCCTCCCCGCATCAGCTTCGCACGGCGTGGTGGTGGCACACACGGCGAGGATGAGGACGAGGCGCAGGATGTGGTTGGCCTTCGTATGTGCTTCCCTGAACGCACTACTCACGCATTCGTTCAGCGATGGTACAGTAGTCCGAGACAGCGGAACTGACCTTGTTTGACAGGGCAGCTAGTGTTCACTGCATGCCCGGATTCTCGCTGAATACGTGGCGCCGCGGCTGGAAGCGTGGTTACATGTGAGCGCGTCACGCCGGCTGGCCATGGTCATGAAGATGCCTGTAAAATCACAAGGGATAGGTAAATATGCAGAATTACGAAGAACGTGACAAGCCGTCTTACGTAGGTTGTGTGCTCCCAGACCGGCACCGATTCGAGAAACCCCCGCCTGCTATGCCAGCAGACGAATTTTGGAGGCTTAGTGAAGTGGGCACGGGTGTAACTGCTGGTACGGTCTGTCACTGCAACTAGGATTTGAGTTGCAACACCCATTGCTCCTGATTAGACCGTGCCGACTTCTCGATCGCAGTACTTGCATGCTCTCGCAAGCCGGCGCCGACTCTGCAGCAAGTGGAACGTAGATGTTGCTCCATGTTGCTCGAAATTCCAAGGTGTCCCTGCCAACATATCAGTAAGTTTTCTTAAGAAATAGGCCGCATTCATGCCTGCAATAACCTCAGTGGAAAGTGATGTCGTAAAAGCACCTACATCCGATTAACCTCCGATGATGTCGAGGATAGAGCTTGAAGTTCGCCTGCAGTTAAGCGCCCGTGCGCGTTACAAGGAGCGAGGAGTCACGGCACGTGATAGACGCGTTACGCGGTTTGCCCTGAACCCAAGTTGAAGCCGAGCGAGAGCAAGAGCTTTTAAATTTCTCTTTTGCCCCTCATCCTGCGACTGTCTGGCGTGTCGTCGACACCGACCCTCCATGTCGATGCCTTGCTGTTCTATATACACTGGATTGTGGCTTAGCATCAACTCGTAGAACACGCTGCCCGCGGCTACAACGACAACGGATATCGGACAACGCGACGGGGCGCGCTGGTGAGAACGACCGCGCAACATCATAGCGCAAGACGGCCTGCTGTGCATAACGAACAGGAGAAGTTGAGCATTTTTGGCACGCGTAGTCTCTTGTGGCTTGTGGGTGCATATATGCGCGCCAGATCGATCGGTTGGTCGGATGCACGGTCCACGGTACGTACGGTGTACCCCTTTCCTGCACGCACGCACCTCATCTCACGAACCCCCAGACGTCAATCGGGCTTGGTAAATGCCTCTCATCTGCGCTGTTGCAATGCACACTCTGCACGCTCGCGTCCGTTCATATCGGCTCACCCGCTGCCGGGGACGCGTTCCAGAACGTCCAGTGCATCTGCTCCGACCTCGCCTTGTTGCGAGGTGTGAACGTTGAGCAATGGTATCTGCCTCGCCGCATCACCCGGTTCTCGATTACGCCTTCTTGCACTACCATCCGACATTCAAACCACAATCACACGGTCACCTCAAGGAACGCAGCACTCACTCTGCGCAGCCCGCATGTAGTGAGTATCAAGCATTGCGATGCATCTGCGCGCACCTGCCTGGCTCACCAGTGATCAGCTTGAATTCCCCTCCCATTCCGCATCGCAGAAGGCGAAGGCCAGGATCTGCAATCTCCCACACGTCGTACAGGCTATAGGCTAGACCTAGACTGTCCATCGGTGCCCTTTCAGTCTAACGCCTGCTACACGATCGTCGGCAGCGTGAACCTTCCAGGAACCCCATCGAATGGCACAGAACTCGATGGAACGCGGCCACGATGCAGGTATGCCCGAACTCGTGTCGCCGTATCGTCTCACATGCCCCTTGCTCAGAATGCACTCCCGTGTCATTGTGGTTGTCCCTCCGGCAAGTCACCGAGGTCAGCCATGCGTATCAAGCAAGCAGCAAGACTCGAGGCGAGACGAGCAGTGACTTTGCCCCGCGTTCTGACGTCGTCGTTACAGCATTCTGTGGCGGCGATCGATGCGTCTTCCTTGCTCGGATTGATGCCAATGGAAATCGCACTGCGCAGGATCCGAGAGAAGGTGATGCGCAGTGCGCATGTCTACGTGTCCGAGTAACATCGGAGGCGATGACGCGACCTGACTCTTGGCGCATTCGAGGGTGAGTGCAACTTACATGACTTGCGCGCATTCGGTCATCTACGCGTCTATCGAGTTGCGAAAGGGCTCTGCCATTCTGGGTGCGGGTTATACGAGTTGTTACGTGCTACAACGAAAATGCGAGGGTGCTAGCCTGGATACCGTGGGTGTGAAGGTGCGAAGGAATGCGGAGCTTGGGTGAGTGGTACAACACGATTGTCCACGAAGAGCATAAACACGACGACGACGTGCGAATGCACCATGACTCGACTCAAATGCGAGATACGAAAGCAAAAGCACGAAGAATGCGAGAGGATGTTGACCAGGAAGGGGAAGGGATACATGCGATATGGATGAAAATGGTGGTGGTACAAGATGCGATGAGAGATGGACATCCGAGCCTGAGCGGGGGTGTTCATATGTTATGCGTGGTGTGGGTTGCGTGCGAGAGAGGAGTCGCGAGTGCGGAAGGAGTGGGGCGCGTAGGAGGTTAGGGTGTTATCATTAGCTTGTCCTGCAGCAGGTGAGCACAATCCCCAAACACTCTACCCAGATGTGACTCACCATAGAAGGGTATCAAAGTCAAGGGATATAGGCATAAATCATTGCGGACTACTTGGACGACGAGGCCCGAAGTGCGCGATCCAGAAGTCTTGATCATTCTCCGGACGCGTGAGCCCCATGAAAAGGCTGGCGCCCATGAGCAAATCGACTCGCCGCAAGCCCGCCTTCTGCTCTGCCAAGAAGACAGTCCGCGTGCTCTCCTCGCATCGTTGGATGAAGGCGTCGGAAACCGCCTTCGGATCCTTCATGTACTTTGCGCGTTCTTGCCGCGACACGACCTTCTGGAGGTCTTCGAAGATCGCCTCGAACACGTCGCGCACTTGCAGGACGCCGCCGTCCTTGCGCTTCACAGTGACCTCCCATCCAGGAAACGGTTGATAGTGAATGACCATCTTGCGTAGTGGCGGGTGGTCACACACTCGGCGATCAAGATACCGGTCAACGTCCGACTGACCAAGCCTACTATGAAACCGTCGCCCGTAGTCGCGGATGACGATGTCCTCAATAGGCATTCGAAGGTCGAATTCAACCTCCATGGGACGAGCTGTCATATGCGTCGAGGAAGGACATAACTGCCAATGCAGCTTGATCTCGCTCGTACGGAGCGTCGGCGCAGGCGTCGACGCAGCCGATCGGGACACACCTGTGACGCACGCAGCAAGGTGAGTCTCGCGCTTATCGCACGCGTGGGAAGCGAAAACGCACTTGGCTTCAGTATCGACTTCAGTGGCTGCTTCATCGGCATCGGTGATGGCGAGACCAAGCCCTGCATGACCTGCACGGGCGACGGTTGGTGCGCGGACGACGCGCGCCGTGGTCGGGGCTTGAAGATCTCGGGGCTCGGCGTCAAAGCCTTGCGATAGAGCGACAACTCGGGCTCGGGGTGCGCGACATGCCAAGCTGGGGTGGGCATCTCCTGCGGCGTCTGGGACCGCGCGGCGGGAGCCCTGTGCGGCGTGAACGGCCTCCTCCAGGGAGCGGGCGAGGACGCGGGCGTGGAGGGGACGCTGGAGGCGACGGAGCTGCCGCTGCTGCCGGAGGAGGCCCAGCTGGGGGCCAGTGGCGGGACGTCTAGCTCTCCATCCCCGAACGTCGGAAGGTCAAGGGGCTTATACTTGGGGGCCGGGGGCGTGTTGACGGCCCCCTCCTTCTTCCTTGTGAAGAAAGGCATGGCGATGGAGGACGATCACGGCGGTCGGGGAGGGAGAGGGCGGCGAGATGGGACGGGGAGGATGTGGAAGATCGTGGGCGTGCAGATCGCTGCGGGGAGGGAGGGCAGAGATGAGATGTGGTGTTGCGGTCGGGGAGATATAGGACGGGGAGGCGCGGGCGGGGATATGGAGACGAGAGAGGCGAGGGGTACGGGACACTCACTGAAGTGGTCGTGGCGCGATGGCGGACAGGCGTCGAGAGCAAACACCTCTGGAGGGATGGGCCCCGGCAGTCGAGCTCCCCGAGCAGATATGGACCGAGAGGCCCCCCACAGGGAAGCGCTAGTGCCAGCGGAAGAGCGGACAGGAAGGAAGGGATGCGGGGCATCGTGAGGGCATATAATCTCTCCTCGCCCCAAACACGAGGCGGCCTTGCCTTGCCCATATCCGGCCCGCCAACCCACGCGAACGTGACCCCTCCCACCATCACGTGCGCGCGCCCATGTTGTCCCCTGTTGACCGCTGTGGGTCCTTCACTCTTTGCGACGCCTTCGTGGCTCGAGAACAGCACCCTCGGTAGCGCAAAGGAGCCGCAAGGGAGCTCAGAACGCTGGTCAAATTGCTGTCTCGGTGCGATAACCGCATACTCACCTCGAGTCGTGCGGTAGGGCGTGGTGACATGAGGTTACGTTGCGGTCACCCAGATTGCTGCATGGTGCGTGCATGATGCCTGGAGATTTAAGCTCATACCCTGGACTAATCGTAACGCGCGCGAATCTGCATACGAACAGTTGACTTTGTACCCCGTCCCGATACGCGAACCTGGAATGTCAGGAACCCCAGCATCACTACCGGCGGCTTCCAGCAACTCTTCCGAGACGGCGTGGCAATGTACTCACAAACTGTGCTGCAGCATTCTCGTCTATGCTTAGAGCACAGCTTCCAGGTAACCGCAGCGGTCAAGGTCCGAGCCCCCACAGTTGTCGGGGTGGCACCTCTGTGGCACCTTGAAGTCCAACACTCGTCTCGCCGAGCGGAACCAATGAGCACCAATCGCTGATGAAGCTCGTACTGGTTCTCAAACTCCGTCGATGAATGCCTCTGCTGCGTCAGCCCGAAGGACGTTGTCTCCAGGGCTGGAAGCGGAGAACAGCTCGAGGGACACTCGCAAGCGTGCGTGCGGAGTTGCACTGCTCCTAGCGCCAATGCGTACTTGGTTTGTACGCAACGGGAAGCTACCAAGTACAGACTGAGAATAACACACGGTCGGAAAGCGCGCAAGCCCGGACTGGCAAGTCGACGAGGTCTAGCACGCAAGAGTTGGCCCCATCAACGGATGGTTCACACATGCCTCCGTTTTATTCCTGAAAGGGCAAGAGACGAGGAGCGAAGAAGCAGTCCTAACTTGCCCGATGCAGAAAGTGAACCTCGAGTGCACGCTGGTGCACTGCTGGGCGGTGTCGTCCTCGCCCAACGGCTCCCATACTGTCCTAGGATCAAGCTGATAACAAACGCGACGCGACAGATGAGGGTCCGATAGAAGCAGCGGACCAATCTACTTATTCCGCGCCCTTGGTCAAGGTCGATTCCCCTCTGACTCGCCATTTCCTACAACCCCCACAACCCCGCTCCCCCGAATCTTGCCTCCTTCTTCTGCCGTACACGACAGAGACCGAGGTCCAGAGAGAACAGTTACAGAGAACAATGCCCAGAGCTCGCAGCAGCACCATCACATACTTCCCCCACCGCCGGCTGCGCGCGCGGCTACCCCGCCGCATGAGCGACGCGGACGTCGAAGAGCAGTACCGCAAGGAGAAGTTCGGTACACCAGGTCCTGTCGACGCCTGGCTGGCCCCGCGGATAACGCAAGGCGTCTACACAAGCTCGGATTCAGACTCAGATCTGGACAGTCCCCTCGCCCCGGACGAGGTGCCGTGCACGGTGCACCTCCAGCGCGTCAAGGTGAGCCAGACGTCAGTCCCATTGACACATCGTATCCCCTTCTGCACCGCAAGAACCGTAACTTTGCTTCCGCCCCGCGGAGCGAGCTGCGTACTTCATCTTCTTCTTCGCACCTTGCACCCTGTGACCGAACGTGTGGCTGACCGTCTTCTGCGTTTAAACCTGATACCCTGAACCTAACGACGACTTGGAAGGCGCCAGAGGACGAGCCCGCGAGCATCTTCGCCGACCCAGACACGTTCGTCCTCCATCTTACGACGGGCCCACACGCGCTCGAGCCCTCCCAGCGCGTCGTGCTTGGCACATACACGGGGCACCCGGAGAGCCTCGACGCACCGCAGTGGGCTCAGCTTCCGGAGGGGGAACCGGTTGTCTTCCGCGCCACCGTCGCTGCGGTGATGGACATCCTGCGGTATGCTGCCCCCAAGTCCGAGTCAGGGACGGACGCGGTGACGGTGCGTGCTTCGCTCGCCCACAGTGCATACAGTCGCGATTCGTATTGACGGGGTTCTTGTCTGCGCTGGTACGCGGGTAATTATAGGCATTGCTGGAGTCGCTGCGGGCGGTGAGCCTCGACGGGTGAGCGAGAGATGGGGTCCGGCTGGGGCCGCCGGACGAGCCGAAGCCGAGGGCACGGAGAGTGCGAGAGTTCAGGAGGAAGCAGGACGGAGCGCGTCTCTTTGCGAACGGACGGGGTGCTTGCAGGCGCGCGGAGGTGGAATGGGCTGATGTGGCGTGAAGAAGGCAGGCATAGGGGGAGGCACATGAGCAGAGCTGGACAACGTGGATTCTGATAGAACGTCTGGACGAGTGTACGATACGGGCAGGACGGCCAACCCCGCGCAGACTAGCGCACCCAGGTCCAGGGCATCGGCCGAACGATTGGAAAGGCAAGCAGATAGACATAGACGTTCAGGCTGCAGTGCACGATGCATGATGCACGGAACGCAGCCAGGAGACGGGAATGGGGTCAAACAAGCAGAGATCGTCGGCATCGTGTCCTCCGCGAAAGCGGAGGCAGCCTGCAGAAGACGCAGAGGCAGACGCCTGCTTCTAGTCATGGGAGGATGCTGGCGGGAAAAGAGACGGGTGAGATCGTTGTGCGGGGACGGACATGCCTGAAGCGTCGCTCACCTGTAGTATAGAACGCAGCACCTGCTGGGGCCCTGGGGAAGGGAAAGGCCGTCACGGCCGGGGGTATCCTGTGATCGTGGACGAGCATCAGCCACGCGTCCCTGCACGCACCTCGCCTTCTGGAGCACTGTATGGGTGGTGCTGGGTCAGCGGATGGGCCGTGCCTGCGCAGTGAGGTTCTGTCCACGACACGCAGTCTGGACGCTCGAGGCTCGCAGCCATGGACTCGGACTTCGTACCAAGCCCGACCAAGCTCCAGCCTCAGACTGAGATAGCTGGAGCTAACGTTGCGCAATATGATATGGAGAGCTCACGACGGGCATGTATCTGTAACCTAAGATACGCAGATACATTGGATTTGGGTGTCTGCCGGAATTGCTTACCGACTATGTTCAGATAGCACTGATAGGTTTCGTGTATAAGGTTGGAAGCCAGAAGGAGGTAGCTGGATAACGTCGACGTCTGACAGACCGTAGACGATCGATGGCACACGACCACAGGCCGGTCTAGCGATACCTGGAAGCACGAGCCCTGCAGCACGATAGATAGGATAGACGTCGTTAGGGAAACAGGAAAGATGGTGGTGGTTCAGGAGCAAGCCCTGACTATTGTCTCGGGCGCAGTCTCGCCGCACTGGCAGAGGCGGTGGGCATCGGGAGCGCGCAGAGTCACCTCCAGGTACACTCCCGTCACGCTGCATATTCACTCAAAGCCGCAGCGACATGGACATTCCCTGCAGTGCCAGCTGTCTATGGCCTCGCACTGCGTCATCAAGGGTCCTGCGAGAGTACGCAGGTACCGGGCATAGTAACGTTGATGGAATTCACCTAGCTAGGTAGGGAAGAGTGTAATTTATGGCGTAAGTGGTCAAAATCATTTCAGAGCAACCATGCCTTGACCCTGGCAATTGTCCAGAAACAAAGGAGAGGACCACTGATGCCGCCCAGTGCCATTCCTCTGAGCAGTACTGAGTAAGGCGAGAGAGAAAGGCAAATCAGGGATCCGGACGTCCAAACAGTGCCACAGCGGGAGTCGAACGCGGTTGCGCGCCTCCGACTAGAGGGTCACGTGCTTCAAAAGTTTCTGCCGGGTTTTTGGAGCTCGGTGTGGCAGACGTCGTGCTCACCGTCTTGCTTGTCCTGCTCGTTGTGCCTGCTCGCTCGCTCGCCATCCGAGCCGTTCCCGACAGGGTCTCGTCCTAGCGCCATCTCTCCTTCCCGGACATGGCTACCCACGCCTTGTTCGAGACCGCTACCGGCTATGCCGTCTTCGAGGTTAAGCTGCACGATGCGGTCGGCTCGCTGGAAAAGGCCGTCCAGTCGTCCATTGACGACTACTCAAAATTCTCCAAGATGGTCTCCTTGGTTAGCTTTGCGCCCTTCCAAAATGCCGCGCATGCACTGGAGAACATGAACGATATCTCCGAAGGTGCGTTTTTACTCTCCCGCCTATGCTGAAGCAGCGTTCATCCGGCTGCAGACACCGTCAACCCCTACCTCCAGTCTGTTCTGGAGCTTAACCTCTCCAAGCCAAAGAAGGGCTCGTCTGTAGTCCTCGTGGCGAACCCACACCTTGCGCCAGAGATCAAGAAGCAGCTCGGTATTACCTGCGCCCCTGCAGAAATCGCGACGGACATCCTGCGCGGTATCCGGCAGCATGCCGCGAAGCTTCTCAAGGGTATGCAGGACGAGGACTTGACGAAGGCGCAGCTCGGTCTCGGTCACGCGTACTCGCGCGCGAAGCTCAAGTTCAACGTGAACCGAATTGACAACATGATCATCCAGGCCATTGCGCTCCTCGACCAGCTCGACAAGGACGTGAACCTGTTCTCGATGCGCGTGCGCGAGTGGTACGGCTACCACTTCCCGGAACTCGTCAAGCTCGTCCCGGACAACTACCAGTACGCGCGCACCGCGCAGTTCATCGGCGCGAAGGAGTCGTTGAACGAGGAGAAGCTCCCCGAGCTCGCTGCGCTGCTCGATGACAACGAGACGCTCGCGCAGAACATCCTGGACGCGGCACGGGGGTCCATGGGTGCCACGCTCTCCGAGTTCGACATCATGAACGTCGGCATGTTTGCGACGCGGGTGGTGTCCCTCGCGGAGTACCGCAAGTCATTGCAGGTGTACCTCCACGAGAAGATGAACGACGTCGCACCGAGTCTGACGGCACTTCTGGGCGACCGGATCGGCGCACGCCTCATCAGCCACGCGGGCAGCTTGACAAACCTTTCCAAGTACCCCGCAAGTACGGTGCAGATTCTCGGTGCTGAGAAGGCGCTTTTCCGTGCACTTAAGACCAAGGGCAACACGCCCAAGGTACGTATAGCATCCACGACACCGGAATGACTTCACTCACGGGCGCCGTACAGTACGGTCTCATCTACCACTCCTCCTTCATTGGCCGCGCAGGCCCGAAGTACAAGGGCCGCATTTCGCGTTTCCTCGCGAACAAGTGCTCAATAGCATCCCGGATAGACTGCTACTCCGGTACGTCTGCGCTCCTCGCTCCTGCGACTTTGCTTCCTGACGCTCTTCTCCAGACACTCCCACAGCGAAGTTCGGCGAGGCCCTCCGACAGCAGGTCGAGGAGCGGCTGAACTTCTTCGAGACGGGCGAGCCTCCATCGAAGAACGCCGACGCGATGCGCAAGGTGTTCGAGTTGCTCGCGATCGACCAGGACGAGTCGGACGACGAGGGCTCGGACGACGACATGGACGTCGACGGGGCGACCGCCAAGTCCAAGTCCAAGTCGAAGAAGGGGAAGGGCAAGGACAAGGGCGAGGCAGCGCTGCCGTTCGCGGACGTGGACATGTCGCCGAAGAAGGACAAGAAGGACAAGAAGAAGCGGAAGAGCGAGGACGCGGAGATGGACGTGGACGAGGAGAGCGACGAGGGCACGCCGAAGAAGAAGAAGGTGAAGCTGAGCAAGGAGGAGAAGAAGGCGCTGAAGAAGAAGGAGAAGAAAGAGCGCAAGGAGAAGGAGGCGGCAGAGGTGAGCGCGACTGTCTTTTGATTGCTTTGCTCTTGGGCGTGGTTTGCTGACGGGTATGCGTGCGTGCCTGCGTTGTTGTGGCTGCAGGGCGGCGAGTCGAAGAAGGAGAAGAAGGAAAGAAAGAGAAGAAGGACAAGAAGGAGAAGAAGGAGAAGAAGAGCAAGGAGTGATCGCCCCGCTCTCTCCCCCCTGTCTTGTTGCTCTACTTACCTCCTGTCGATGCTCTCGCGCTACTTTCTTCCTGTACTCTTGTGTTATCTATCTCTCTTCTCTTTGGCTTCCTCTACGCTAGTGACATCGAGTTGTGTGCACCGTTCCGACGAGTGGCATATGCAAGGAGGTACGAATGCGATGTTACAAGAAATGCATTGCAAGCCCGACATCGTAACTTGTTAGACTGTGCAACTAGAGCTACAGCTACCGAAGCGCACTGTCCGGTAGCGGGTATATACATGCGTGTCATCGTGAGGTCGTAAGGGAGCACAATTGCGAATATGTACAGAGAAGCGAGATGTACCGATTCATCAAGAAAATCATACGGCAGCGAAGTGAAGGCTTCACTCGGACTTCAACGCCGTCTGGAAGACAATCATGCTCGCCTGGCAGCCAGACACGACAAGCGCGGTCGTGACGTCCCCGACGGTCCGCTTGACCTCGCTCCCGACGCCCCCATGTTCCTCCATGACGGTCTTCAGCTCCGCATGGTGGTTCTCCACGGCAAGCCTGCGCGAGCGCCCGGTGAGGATCAGCAGCCTGCTGCGCTCGTCCGTCGCGCCCTCCGACATGGCCAGGGCTTGTTCGATCAGGTAGTGCAGCGGGGTAGGCGTCGAGACCTCGTCAAACTCCATGCGCGAGAGCGCAGGGGCGAGCGACGGATCGTCCGGCCGGGTATAGCGTGCCCAGGCGATGTTGTCGGCGGTCTCGGACTGGAGACGCGTCTGCGTCGTCGCGTGGCCGTACACCGTGTCGGGGAAGACCTGTACCATCGCACATGCGCGTGTCAGTTCAACATTCGTATTCACCGAGCATCATCCGCAATCTCAGACCAAGGGACAAGGAGGAGCACTCACCGAAGCGATCGTCGTGGTGTTCTGCTGCGTGTGCGACTCGCCAAAGCGTTCGTCCTGAGCGATCCTCGCCTTCTCCTGCGATCCCGTAGGGACGAGCTCGGCCTCACACTTCGTCATCCGCACCACGGTCGCGCTGATCCTCGGGTTCGCGCACAGCTGCACCGCGAAGTCCAGAGCGAGCCTATCATCGGGGCCACCAAAGAATGGCACGAAGAGCTTGTACGTCCCCGCGTGAGAGGTCTTGGCGACGCCTCCGGGCTGGTGCCGATCGACGAACAGCGCAACATCTGTCTTGGACGAGCCGAAGAGGCCCCGGATGAACTGCGAGTGGGAAAGGGACACGTCGCGTTCGTCTGCGCCGGCGGACGTTGCCCGGAAGAGCGCATCGAAGGGGTTGTGAGACGGGACTGCGCGCGGGGTGGTCGCGCCCTCCGCGCCCGTGTTGTCATGCGTGGGTGCCGTACCAACCGAGTAGTGTGGCGGCAACCAGGGCACGAGGATGAGGTGCGAGTCGTTGCGTTTTGCGTGTTCGGACACAGATGCGCCGAGGTCTTCGAAGGGAACAATCGCAAGCGAGGTGCTGACGGGGACGCCGTGTAGGGCCCCGAAGGTCCCGAAGATGTCCAGGAGGGGGTCCGTCGCGACGAGCTGCTCTACGTTTGAGGACCTCATGACCGCAGACGTACGATCGGACAGCTCGAGGACACGGATGGCATCGATTGAGAGGTCGGCAGCAGCAGGTGGTATGCTGGGCGTAGGCGAGGAGCTCTTGGAGTCGACAGCATCCGAGGCGAGGGTGTGTGGGTCGCTGGGGGTGTACGATGGCGGAGGCGGCAAGATGAGCTGAGTGAGAGCCATCATGCCAGGGAGGTGCTCGATCTTGTCAAGGACTACCGTGAATCGCGTCCGCTTGTTACCGACGTCCTGGCCGGCACGCTCCTGCACTCCAGCTTCGCCTCCTTGCGCGCCGTCGCGTACATTAGCGAAGTTGGGTCCAGTGGCGGAAGCACGGACTCGCATCTCCGGCGGATACAGGAAGGTTACCGCAGGTGTCGTCATGAACGTGAGCAGGAGGGCTTCCAGGACGAACATGGAGAACACGCGCTGGGAGAGAATGTGGGCCGACAGCCCGACGTTGAGGACGATCAGCTCGACGAGACTATGGATATGTCAGCTCCCGATAGTTTCCGTCTTTGTATGTATCACGTACCCCTTGCAACTCATGAGAGACCCGATCGTGCTCGCCTCCCGCCACGTGAAACCTGCCCACCTCGCCGCGGCGGTACAACCACCGAATTTGCCGAAGTAAGCCAACGCACAGATCGCGACAGTGTATCCCCAAGTGATGCCTGCCCCAAGCTCAATCTACTGCATATGCGGTATAAGCCAGGAGACACATACCGTTGTCGAGAAGGCCCAAGTCCGTGGACAGACCAGAAAGCGTGAAGTACTACGAAACTTGTGAGCAAACGCATGCGTGATTCCAGAGCGAGACTTACCAGGGGCAAGAATATGATGGAAACCATATCTTCAAGCTTCTCCGTAAGGGCGATGGCAAGGCCACCCTCGCGAGGAACGATTATTCCGGCAAGGAATGCGCCGAAGATAGCGTGGACCTGTTGCAACGTCAACATCTTTCAAGATCATACGCACATGAACATGAGGACGTACGCCGATGATGTCAGTGAAGAACGCTGAGCCGAAGACGAGCAGCATCGTGATAGTCATGAAGAACATGGTTGGACCGTCCCGGATGGACCCCGTGCGCCGCGCAAGCCAGTACAGAACACGCCTGACGATGAAGAGGAGGAACAATGTCCATCCTACGCACGTCAGGAGGATCCAAAGAGCCATGAGGCCTGACCCGGCGTTGACGAGGGCCACGCTCAGAGCAAGGAGTGTCCATCCAATGATGTCGTTCCCGACACCGGCGGAAAGTACCACGATGCCGACGGTTGTGTCGAGAAGCTTAAGCTCGGTTAGGATACGGCATAGCACCGGGAATGCAGTGATCGAGTAGGCCACTCCAGTGAAAAGCATGAAGTTCGTGAACTTGACGCTGGGGTCGATGAAGGTGTTGTACAGCGGGACAGCAAGGGCCGCGCCGAGGCCTACAGACACGTCAGTGCTGATCACCGCACACTTTGAAAACGCTAGACGTACCGAACGGAAGACACATGCCGGCCATCGCCACAGTGACCGAGAGACGTGCATTGCGCTTGATCACGGCCGCATCGATTTCCAAACCGACCAGGAACAAGAACAAGCAGAGGCCGATGTTAGCGACAAGCGAGAGGAACGGACGCGAGTCTTGAGGGAAGATATGCTGGGTGAAACCAGGAATGCGGCCAAACGCCGTCGGACCTGGCGTACCCCGTCAGCTGGAGCGATGGTTCATGTGAAGCAACGAACACACCTAGCAGGATGCCTCCTATGACCTCCGCTATGACCTTGGGTTGCCTGATCTTGCGTAAGCCGAGGGCGAGGATCTGGGTGGTTAGGATGATGACCCCTGCGGCGCGCACGTTAGTACCCATAACTTGAGGTGAGTTGTCGACACAACCAGACTCACCGACTTGGATGATCCACAGACGCAAGGGATCGTTCGTGTTGACTGCGCTCGGGTCTTGACCACTGAGCAATCCTCCCTTTGGCAGCACAGATGAGGAAACCAAGCTACCTCATTCGCCCTCGACGACACTCACCTGTTCCTGTGCCTCCCTCTTCCATAGAGCGCGTCGAGCTACGTCTATCACTGCTCTCGAGAACTCCGGCATATTGACGACTCGTTGGGTAGTCGTATCTTCGTTTGGGGTCGTGAGGTCGAGAAGCCGGACCGATTGGGCTGATATGGGACGACTCTATCTGACAGCGCTGTCGTCGAAGAGAGATGAAAGCAGTAGGATGTTTACAGAGGTAGTCGGGGGTTGGAGGACGTCTCTGGTCGTCGACGTGGTGGTCAAGACGAACCACGACGCAAAAGAACGGAGAGCCACATCTTCGCGTTAGCCGAGGTGGAACCCAATAGCAAGCGCCCGTACCCCGCTTCCGCCATTGCAACGGAACTCGGCCCGGACAATCGAACTCAACAACTCGAAGCTTCCGCGCTTGTCTCCGTGACTTTCTCGAGACACGACTGCGCAAGAAACCTCTGCATATGCTAGCAGATTCAAGCAATGCGTGCAGCAAGCTAGAACATCCACTTTTTTCAGAGGCCCTGAAGATTGCAGTACTGACGGTGGAAGAGCGGCACGACTTGGACTCGGACTTTCCGACTATAGGCATGAGTATCGCGACTTTCCACGGTGCAATACTGTAAGATCGTCCTGGAGTCTGGATGGGTGAGTCGGAGCTATCGCTCGCTGGATGGAACAGTCTGACGCTCTTCCTAGGCCGACCGTGGCATGACAGTCGACTTTTGCGTCACTCTGGGCCGCTCTACATCTCTCTGCGGAAAGTTGCGCTGCATCATGGATGGCACACGTGGGCATGCGATGTGCTTCTAGCACCAAGTTCCCCCCTCGCGCCTGGACGGGGATACAGTTCAAGGGGAGTTACTTTCGCGAACGTCTGAGTCCAGCGCAATCTCAATAACAATCCGATAACATCCTGCTGCAAACATCGGAGGGCTCCAGGTAGTCCAGCATGATAACCCTCACTGTCGCAGTGTTTCTGGTACTCTGGGCGATGGTGTTGCGCGTACGGAGGCGAAGGACTGACTTCGTAAATCGCTCTCAAGGACGCCCTCTTCCGCCCGGACCTCCCGGCCTGCCTGTCATCGGAAATCTACTCGACTTCCCCGACACATCTGCCCCATGGTTAGGCTACCGAGACTTGAGTCGAAGATATGGTATGTTTCCGGATCACTTCTCGGTTTCGAAACACCATACTGAAGGCCGCCGCAGGGGACATGACCTTCCTGCGGGTATTGAATCAATTCATTCTCGTCTTAGGCAACGCGGATGTTGCATTCGATCTACTGGAGAAACGATCCAACATATACTCGTCTCGACCAGAGTCGACCATGGTCAGATTGTAAGTCTTGTTCGCGGTGACTTTGGCTCAGAAGCTGAGCATGATCCTCTAGGGGCGGTTGGGACTGGGTGTTCGCGTTCATGCCGTACGGACAGAGGTGGCGGCAGCACAGGCGCGCATTCTGGGAGTACTTCCGTCCTTCTGCTCTCTCCACCTTTCGCCCTGCACAGGAAGAAGGCGTCCACCGGCTGTTATCAGGACTTCTCGAAAGTCCGCACAAGGTCGATGAACATATCCGATAGTCAGTGATCGACGCTTCCTCTTCCACCTACCCCCACTGAAAAGCGAGTTCCCCGCAGTGCTGTCGGGACAGCCAACTGTAAAGCCGCGCACGGCCTCGAAATTGCCCAAGAAAACGATAGTAAGATGGCGGTATTCGAAAAGGCGCAAGAAAACGTCGAGTACCTGATCGAGGGCTCTACTATACTGGAGTACCTACCTTTCCTGGTGCATGTACCCCGATGGTTACCTGGCACAGGCTTCCTGAGCTGGTTGGAGGAGAGCCAGAAGGCAGCATGGATGTTGCGGGAAATGCCATGGATAGAAATGAAGGAGGCAGTGGTAAGCACTATGCCTTCTCATCGTATGGTGATCCATACTGACTCTTCGGGGCGGGAAAGGGAACCGGAAATTACCACCCATCTGTGGCGAGCACGATGCTCGAGAAACTCTCCGCGGTTGATCCAGTCCACGTTGAAGAAGAGGAGCGACTAGCTATGAGTGCAGTCGCTACGGCGTACTCAGGTAAGTCCTAGATCGACTGTTTACGAACCAGTGATACGAATTCCCTGCGCTACCAGCTGGTCTCGACACCGTAAGTCACTGTCACATATCTCTCTATTGACTACACTCACACTACACGCGCTGCAGTTATATGCGATGCTCCAGGCATTCTTCGCGGCCATCACCCTCCATCCAGACGCTCAAAGGGAGGCACAGGCGGAACTCGATGCCGTCGTAGGCCCGAACCGACTCCCTACCTTCGATGATCGTGACAAATTGCCGTACGTGAACGCACTCCTGAAGGAACTGCTGCGATGGCACAACGCCACGCCTCTCGGTGTCGCGCACCAGAGTGTCGCGGACGACGAGTATAATGGATACTTCATACCCGCGCAAACCGTCGTCTTCGTCAATGAATGGTGCGTCCGCCGCGACCTCCTGCATCTCAGCCCCTTTGACGAAGCTGGCGTAACATAGGTCAATCTTGCACAATCCTGACACGTATCAGGACCCAGACAAGTTCATTCCTGAGCGGTACCTGAAAGAGGGGAAGCCAAACCCGGACATAAGGAACCCTGCCACCATCCTGTTCGGATTCGGTCGAAGGTTACTTCGCCTGGCTAACCATGTTCCCCTATTTGCTAACACCGACCTTGTCATGCAGGATCTGTCCCGGAAGATACTACGCGGACGCAACGTTATTCTTCTTCATTGCGTCCGTGTTGCATGTCTTCCGAATCTCCCCGCCGCTCGACGATGAAGGCAAGGAGATTCGCATCCAGCCCAAAGCCAAGGCTGGACTGGTCTCGTGAGCCCCCACTTTGGACGCAACCATAGTGCGTTCTAATCGCTCATCCATACAGGTACATGGAGAACTGGTCGTGCAGGATCGAACCGCGGTCTTCTGGTGCGGAAGCTCTCATCAACAGTCAGAGGAGTTCCAGCAGTGTTCCTAAGTCCGGCTGAGCCGCCGCGCATTGGACCATGCGGCCATGTCCCGTTCCTCTTGTATGCTATGTCGCAGCATCCAATGCCTTCGTTCCGAGTGTATGCCTTTATTAGCGCCATGACACCGGTGCGAGTAAGGTTCAAGTTCCTCCCCTCTAGTCCCTCTGGAGATAGAGCGACCCTATGATGTAGGCCCTTCAACTGCATGCCGACACTGTGTGTTCCTTGGCCGCAGTATTCTCCTCAACGTGACCTTCCCTATCGGTATCTGAGGTCGGCCTTGTCTCTCGCTGAGCAACGACTTCCACTGATCACGAATTCAACAGGTCCTTATCCGACTGGAGGTAGCGCTCCAGGCGCCACGGAGTGAGAGAGCGAAGCTAAGACAGAGCTTTTGAGTTCGTAAGAAGCACGGAGAGAGAACATGTGCCATGACCGCAGGATGGAATACTCTCACCGCTCAGGTATAAGAGAGCCATGATGGCGACGTAGGGTGAGCCTCATTCATAGACGTCATGTACCTTGCTCTCGTCCATATCCCTCACACCGACACCGCTCCCATTCGTTGGTCTAGCGCTACTCGCAGGCGTGCTGTACCTGCGCTCCCTCATACTATGGCGAAAGAGAACGCGTGGTCGGCCGCTGCCGCCTGGCCCGCCAGGGCTTCCTATCGTCGGCAATTTCTGGGACATGCCGACCAGCAGGTGGTGGCTTGGTTTCAACGACTACTGCACGAAGTATGGTGCGTCAACCTTCCACAATACCACGAGACGTGCATACCGACTTTCTGACGCACGTCGACAGGCGATATCATACACCTCAAGGTATTCAACCAGCATGTCGTCATTCTCGGCAGCGCGGAAGCCGTGCGGTTCTTGGACTGGCGCTCGGCGAACACGTCTGACCGCCAGTTGACACCAAGCATCGCTCTGTGCGTCGTGAATGCTCCCGAGTTCGATGTGCTTGTACTATAACTAAGCGGCTCTGGGCACATGCAGCGCCGACCACTCGTGGTCCTTCGACCTTTTCCAGTATGGCCCGAAGTGGAGGCACTATCGGCGTGTCTTCTGGCAGCACTTCCACCCGGGCGCGATCACGAAGTACAGGCCAATACAGGAAAAGGCTATGCACACTTTCCTTGCCAGAGTGCTCAAGAATCCGAGTAAGGTTCAAGACTACATACAGCGGTATGTGCTCCATGACCCCAGGCTGGAGTAGACCTCACACTGACCGTTGCTGCAGCACCTTCGCCGAGGCGGTCCTGAAGATCGCGTATGGCGTCGATGTGGTCGACGAAAACGATGAAACCATTGAAGTGATCAACGAGGGAGTGGCGGGGGTGCGCGAGCTGCTCGTCTTCGGCGGCTTCCTCGTGGACTATCTACCGTTCCTGCGCTACGCCCCTTCGTATCTACCCGGCTGCGGCTTCATGAAACAGTTCAAAGTATGGGCACGAGCTAATCAGCGGCTGAGGAACTTCCCGTACCAGCGGCTCGTAGATGCCATGGCGAGTGTTTCGCGACTCGTGCTTGACAAGGTGTCCTACTGAACTTCGCAAGTTCTCTAGAATAAAGGTGAAGCGCCTCAATGCATCCTCACGGACATCCTCGCGGGCGCTGAAGGGGAGTACAAGACATGGCCTTACGAGATTGAAGCGCTGGCGAACAGTGTAGGTGGTATCATCTTCGAAGGTCAGGGATGCTTCGTTCCACCGCATATGTCAATGCATGATTCTCACCGTCGAGCATGTTCGCAGCTGGCGCCGACACTGTATGTCTCGTGGCTTATTCCTGTGGACATGGCTGATGGTTTTCAACTCGCATAGACGTCTTCGACGCTCCAGGCGGTCCTCCTGGCCATGTCCCTGTACCCCGATGTTCAGAAGAAAGCTCACGCTGAACTGGACAAGGTAGTCGGCCACGACCGTTTGCCAGACCTCGACGATCGCGATCAGCTCGTATACTTGAACGCCATCATCAAAGAGTCCCTTCGTTGGCTCCCCGTCGCACCTCTCGGACAATCGCATTATACCATGGTGGACGACGAGTTCGCGGGGTACTTCATCCCCGCCGGGACTATCGTGCAGGGAAACATCTGGTATGCGGTGTGCAAGCGCTCTGCATCAGGCAAGCTGAAATGAGTATTTGCTACAGGGGTTGCACGCACGACCCGGCAGTGTATGACCACCCCGACGAATTCCGTCCCGAGAGGTTCATACGCGATGGACAACTCGATTCGAGTGTCCAAGACCCGGCCACGGTTGTGTTCGGCTTCGGTCGACGGTGACTCTGCTGCCTCGCATTCATTCGTTTCAACACTAACTTGGGCGGCCTCCGACAGCATCTGTCCAGGGAGGCATTTCGCAGACATAGCACTCTTCATCAACATCGCAGCGCTGCTGCACGTGTTCAATATCACTCCTCCTCTCGACGAAAACGGGAATCAGATCAAGATTGAACCGAGCATGACGGACTGCATGGTATCGTGAGTGTTGCTCCGCATTCTACAGCCGCACAGCGCGACTGACTCGCGGGCAGGTATCCAGAGGATTCGCGGTGCATTATCAAGCCCAGAGGACCCTGGGCGGAGGCTGTGATTGCCAGTGCCGTCAACGAACCTACGTATTAGCTCCAAGATCGTATGTGTCTCGTGTATGAGGCGTGTGCCCTGCCAGTTCGAACGGCATAATCAACTTGAGAGAAATGTCGTATGTCACTTAGGTTAGCACACTGCCAGAGTGTTCGTTGACTTGAGTTCACACAACAAGATCAACTATTGCTACAGTGATGAGAGAATTACAAGAGGCTACAAATCGACGTCTCACGTTTTATACACTGGTTATCGACCCATGTACGGCGGTCCTGGCACTACAGTATTGGCACATACCAAAACGGCCCAGAAAGTATTCGAACAGCAAGGAGTTCATCCTTGACTACCAACTTGGATCCTGCCATGCAGGGCGCGTGCCAACTCCAGTCGCATTGAACGACGTATCCACAGAACTGCCTGACAACCTCGTCATAGGCTCTGTGTCCTTGTAGAACTCGTCGAGCAGTTGTGCAGCTCCCGACCGGGACGCGATCCGTACAGAGGCTGCGTGCAGCGTCAGGAGGACGGGACTCGGAGGTGGCACCTCGACGTCGTCACGGTGCTACGTGCGAGACTCGATACGTCCAGGGATGCCCATACGTCGACGCAAAGATCGATTTCTGTCACCGACGTCGAAAGTATCGGGAATCATCCGACCGTGTTCGTCCTGACAATCATTTTCAGCCACCGGTAGAGCCGAGACCATGACTCCGGGACTTGCGGCATAGAACCGCCGCTAGTCGTACCAAATGCGTTTGCTGAAGAGGTATGGGCTATCAGAGCATTTGGCTTGAATTAGCTGGCCATGGACTCATGGAGGCATGAATACTTTATGTCTCGTCGTGATCTGTCGCGATGCTCATGGCGGTGAGTAGCGAAGCCTACCAAAAAGGGGGAAGCGCCCATCAAATTGCCGCTTCTGACTGAACCACCAAGAACAGGCCGCTGCTCTCAGACTGTCCTCGTTGTCCCTGCTTGCAACACAGCCAGATAATTCACGATGCTGTTCTGCCCAAATTGCGCCAACCTCCTGGTTATCTCAGCGGAAACGGGATACAACAAATGGGCGTGTAACACCTGCGCATACGAGTTCCCGCTCACGAAACAGGTTTGTCGTTCCTTCTCACGAGTATCCCTGTCTCCGTATAGCAAGAGTGTTGACGAGCCGGATGTCCTGCAGATGACCTCGAGAACAAAGCTGAAGAGGAAAGTGGTCGACGACGTCCTCGGAGGCGAAGATCAATGGAAACACGCCGACTCCACGACCGGTGAGACTCGGATGGCGTCGAGCCCGAGGCCAACGCGTCTCGAAAAACCACTGACGGGCCATTCTTCCAGCGACATGTCCAAAATGCGACAACGGGCGGGCATACTTCTACCAGCTGCAGATCAGGTCTGCGGACGAACCGATGACGACGTGTACGTTACGCAGCCCTGGTTTGATTTCTTCCTCCACTGACTCATGTGCGCTCTCACAGTCTACAGGTACGCGAGGCTCTCTGAGATGGTCAAGTGGCCTCACTGACTGCTCTCTAGGTGTACAGCGTGCGGCAACAACTGGCGAGAAAATTAGGCGCGTTCGGTCTCTGCGCGATTTTGTACTTTATTCGGTCTTCCTGGCAGCTACTCCCGACACTTGTATCTATACCACGACAGCGTCCACTCATCATAACTTGAATCTCCCACTGACTTTATGGTTCTCGTCTCCGACGCCTTGGCCATGGTCTGACAGGCGTCCCTGCTGCTTCCCGTCTGCCCATCTCTGGGGATACCCTGAATGCATCGCATAACAACATACAGACAACGGACCGTACCCGTACAATGCGGCTCACAGATCATACTCGTACAGGTCTCATTCTCCACTGCGTGAAGAACCTCGAGACGTCCACTCCGCGATGGCAAACTACAAGCTCTGCAGCTTGTCCAAGAAGATCGCCCACTCCACGACCGTCACCCCGCGCTTCAGCGCCTGCTCCTTCACCTCCCTGTCCCTCGTCTCCTCGGTGAGCCGCGCGACAGCACGCAGATGGTCCACGCGCTTGATCCCGAGCTCGTACAGAACGGGCGCGATGTGCAGCAACGACGGGTCGCACGACGACAGGATGATCTCCACCGACGACGTCGACGTCGCCCGGAGCGAGCTACCGCCGTCCTGGGTCTCGCGGAACGAGCCCTGCACGGGAGACCGCGGCATCACGCCGTTGCCGTGGACGTGAGGCTTCGGGCTCGCAGAACTGGCCTGGCTGCCGGTATGCGGCGGGGTTTGAGGGTACGTGATCATGAACTGCGAACGCGTCAGTCTTCACGTTCAGCAGACCAGCACCAGGGAGACAGATAGATGCAGACACCCACCTCGCTCCTGTCCTGCGACTTCCGAGGCATATGGCGGCGCAAAGTCGGCGAAGGGGGCGCGCGATCGTACATCTTGCTCATCGTTGGGCTGGACGGAGTCTTCAGCTCCCTTGGCAATGCGGCCGCCTCGGACCGAGGAGAGAACAGCAGCTTGGGCATGCCCTTGGTCGCTTGTTGGTAAGACACCATGTACTGACCTGGGGTGTCAGCTCTGAATAAACGAACATGGCCGAGGACAGCCTCTCACCTCGCTCCGTTCGTACGACGCTCTACCGGTCTTGCCGTTGTCCGTTCCGCGCACGCTCCCGTTCCCATGTTTCGCCCCGCCGCCGTCGACAGAACTCGCATACCGCGCATGGTCGCTCACCACCCTCCGCAACCGTGCGTCCGACGCGATTGAGCCCGACGGCACTCTCCGATGGCCATGAGCGTGATGCGCACGCGCGTGACTATCCACCTCGCTCCGGACCTCGTCGGCCTGCCCATACACGCTCCCGCTCGCGCTGCTCTGCGCAACACGTTCACGCCAGAGCGAGATCGTCCGCGCAGGCGAGTCCTCAAGCACCCGCTGCTGCACGAGCTCGATCTGCCCCTTCTTCCCGCTCACCTGGCGTGCGTTCTCCGGTGGGGGCAAGGTCGGCGACGGCTGGGGCAGGGGCAGGGGCATCGACGAGCCCAGACTTCTCCTCGCCATCCGCGGGGAGCCCCGTACGCTCTCGCTCACGCTCGTGTTGCTGCGACGGAGCGTCGGGTGCTGGGCCTGCATCTGCGTCTGTTGCTGTTGCTGCTGGGCCCGCTGCTGCTGCTGCTGTTGGCGTTGGCGCTCCTGCGCGCGAGCGGCGTTCTCCATCTGCCCCGCGAGCATGCGCTCCATCTCCCTGACGTAGTTGCGGTACCCGCTCACCGACTCGTCGCGGTCGTATTCCGCGTGCTGGTCGCCGACGACCCACTCCGTCGGCACCTCGGTCGTGTACGCGTCGAAGTTGTCGTCGAGCGGGATGCTTGTCGGCGGGGCCGGCGGGGACGTGCGGTAGACGTGGCTCGAGCGGCGCGCGGGCCCGGGGTCTGCGATGGAGTCGACGTCGCGCGTGCTGCCGCCATCCGCATTCCGTGCGCCGCGGCTGTGCGAGTAGTAGGACTCGCTTGCGATGTCCGAGAGGTACATCTCTTGGTGGTTGTTGTCGTTATGGCTCTTTGGATGTGTGCTGGGCGCAGAGTGATATGAAAGGCGAGCAGAAGAGCCCAAAGAGAGGTGGCAGGAATGCTTGGCCAGGCAGGGCAATATCGATTGTCTGCCGCCACCACCGCGGATGTGGTGTATACATATCATGCACGGACACGCGTATGCAGCGTGTTCGAGCACGTGAAGGAACTTGCCTGATCGTGCAGCTCGCGAGCCTCCCGGAAATCGAGGGCATAATATGCAAGATTGAAGATCGCGCACACTGCCCGATCCTTTGCCCGCCTTTCTTGATCGTCCGGATCGAGGACTATCCGGCGGCCAGAGATCCGAACCAGCTCCGGAAGGCACGACCCAAGGGAGATGTAAACGGTGAACATTCGGACGTGGGGCGCATGAGCGGTGTGTGGGTATTACGTCCAGAGGGCGTGAGACGCTGCGGAGAGAAGAACGACGATTGAGATGTGGCCCGGTTTCGGGCGCGCTTCTCTGTCCGACCTATCTGCATGCAGTGAGGTCATCGCACCGGGCAGCGCGGATCTAGTGAAGGAGGACGACTGGCGACTGAGTTGAACTCACAGATGATGCATGGTCCGGTGGTTCTGAGACTGTCTGCAGCCAGGTAGTGCTTCTGGTGGCGCTTTTTCGGTCAGGCCTCCATACTGGACAAAATGGAGACTACGTCGGTGCGACGCGGCGCGTACCGTGCAATGAAGTCAGCGCAAGGTGGCACGCCCAGAGTTTGCATAGACGCACCGTGACTATCGGGTGGCTCCCGGACTGTCCGAGTTGATAGTGAGAGATCCGAAGCGGCATCGCAGGGTGATTAGGTCGCCAGGAGTGGGCGGGTGCGGCATCGCACCATGGCAATCGTAGATAGATGCAATCGAAACGCATATATTGACCCAACTACACGTATTTTGCTGCAGCAAAATCACCACATACTTGGCTTACACGTCGCTGTTGTCGATCCGGTAGCCTGACCCATATGCGCGAGAGGAGGACTAGCGGGCAAAATGGTTGCGATGCCGGAGTTTCCGCTCTTGCCCAGCTCGGGAGAGGTCGCGTTTGAACCGTTGAAGACTAGGTTGTCGGAGTGCGTCGATGCAGGCGAGTAGATGCGAGACAATGAAGACCGGGACGACGATGTGAACAGAACTCCGGACGGGGAGTGAGAAGGAAGTTCAACAGGAGAAGATCTGTGAGAGCGACTAGCGTCCGGGTTGCCAAAGGGGCTGTGGACAGGCGCAGGGATGGCGAGGTCCTTGTATGCATGGAGATGGGTCCACAGCCCAGAAGTGCGAGTTGAAAAGGGATCGACGTGGTCCTCCTTGCCTATATGGCGAGCAATGTCAGCATTTGGCCGACGTCAATGAGAGGCAAGGTGGCCAACCCTCGTCTTCGTCCGCAGTCTTCTCAGGGTCTTCCAAGGAGCCGACTGATCGACGTCTGTACGCCTTGAACGTGGCGGAGAGAAACTTGTAGCAGCGGATGGTCAGCGGGATTCCCCAGACGATGTACCAAATGGACACCGCAGCAACAACTGTCGCCGGATCAGTATATGCGGGTCATACTGCATACAACCAGCTATTCAACTCACCGAGTGCTGTGATGTCGCCGGCGCAGAACCTGAACGACGGTGAGATAGGACGACATTGGTGGCTGGGCAGTAAAGGTTGCGTGCGCGTGTCCCTGGAGTAGTTTGTTGGCATGGCTGGCGTAGAGGCGCAAAGAGCGTGCAGAAAGGAGAGACAAGAGACGATATGGCAATTTCGAACAGAAAGACGACCCACCCCTAGTACTGTGAAGCAGAATACTTATCCAAGCCTGACGGTTTGACAGAAGTGACGGGAGACCGTCACCTCCGAGTCGCTGGGCTCGTCCACATCCGGATAGCGGGGCAAACGACCACTCGCCTCGCAGATTGTTGTAAAGCAGTCACCAGATCCGAGCTCTCCAACGAATCGAGCACTATCGAGCATTCAAGGGACAGAGCGAGTGCGCGGGCATGGTGGTCTCAGTACTAGTCTAGACGGTGGGAAACCCGGACGCGTCAACATGAGAGCGCCCACAGCCACAGGCGCGTCACTCCTCCCGCGTCACGTGCCACCGTGTCCGGCATATATAAGGTGCCGACGCGAGTTGTTGAATGCCATAGCCACCCTCTTCCCTCGACCACCACCACCCGCCCTCCCGCCACCCAGCCTATAGCCCACACCACCACCCTCCACATCACCTTCCACCGCATCTCCAGCAATGGCTCGTACCAAGCAGACCGCTCGTAAGTCCACTGGTGGCAAGGCCCCTCGTAAGCAGCTCGCCGCGAAGGCTGCGCGCAAGACGGCTCCGGTGCGTCCTCCTGTTTGTCAGACACGTCGAGGTCCCCTCGACTCATCCTTCCCTATGCGTTCAGGCCGCGACTGGTGGTGTCAAGAAGCCTCATCGTTTCCGGCCGGGTACCGTCGCCCTCCGTGAAATCCGTCGCTACCAGAAGTCGACGGAGCTCCTTATCCGCAAGCTGCCCTTCCAGCGGCTCGTCCGTGAGATCGCTCAGGACTTCAAGGTGAGTCACTATTGCGTCTTGTCATGACGCGGACCCGGTACTGACAGCGCGTCACCAGACCGATCTCCGGTTCCAGTCCTCTGCGGTCATGGCCCTTCAGGAGGCTGCTGAGGCATACCTCGTCTCCCTCTTCGAGGACACCAACCTCGCTGCCATTCACGCCAAGCGTGTGACGATGTATGTGATCCTCCTCATCTATTCAGGGCGCTTCTGACTTGCTCCTTTGTTTCCAGTCAACCCAAGGATCTTGCCCTTGCTCGTCGTCTCCGTGGCGAGCGCACGTAGGACTATTTGGCCGTCGTTCGCTGCATTGGGTTCGTGGCTTGGACTGTCGCGGGTTGCGCGAGTTGTATGATTACGCTACGATATTTCTCTTCTGTCTCTCTAACACATGCCTATATGCTGTCCGTCTATCGTCTACTGTATCAGAAAATGGAGTGAATTCCTCCAGGACTGTCTTCGGTGTGTGCTCTGCTCTGATGCTACGTGCGATGCGTGAGAGCCAAGTGTTGATAAGGCTCGTCCCCTCTGTTGTTGGCGGTCGCCGGTGAGTCGGAGACCGACGTCTGCGTCAGGTGTTATGATAGGATGTGATACGTCCACTAGCGTATAGATAGATAGATGTCTACATGATGATGTATGCTATTATGCATAGGAGATATACGGAAGTTTTGTGGTTTAGACACCACCGCCGCTCTTCTCGACGGGTATCCGCAGCCTCTCGGTCTTGCCCTTGGTACCTGGCGCAGGCGCGAAGGCCACCTCCCTAAGCTCGGCGCAAATCTATATCGCGATCAGCATGCGAACGCGAACAGGCACACAGCAACATCACGTACCTCGACGAACTCATCGAAGTCGACTGACGGCTGGCGCGCGAAGCCCGCCTCCTCCAAGACGTAGTCGCAGTCCCTCGCGCGCACGTCCGCGAAGCCCGGCAGGCCCTTCACAAGCTCGTACACCTGCCTGGTCTCGAGCTTGCCGCCGTCCTGCGCGCGCGCCCCAAACGCGCTGCGCAGCGCCTCGACCTCGCCCGCCTCGAACTGCGCGCGGCTGTAGACCATCTCCTGCGCCGCGCGCCGCTTGTACTCGGTCGCGCGCTTCACGCCGAGGACGCCCTCGAAGCACTCGACGACGTTCTTGGGCTCGTTCGAGATGCGGCGCGGGGTCGCGTTAGGCGGGAGGCCCATGCTGCCGAGGAACGCGGTCGCCTTCGCGATCTCCTCCTTTGCGCGCGCGGAGGACCAGTGCAGCTCCTCGCCCATGATCTCGACGACGCGCGGGAGCGCGTCGAGCGCGGCTTGCGCGTTGAGGAAGGAGAGGCGGCACCGGCGGGCGATCACGTCGATGGCGGTTTCAGCGTACTCGTGGCGGACGGCGTAGCGGACCTCAGCCTCGATGACTGGTGGTGAGTCAGTACGAGTACGAGTGAAGAGGGCACAAAGACAGAGGATGACTTACAGGGATATCCGGGTGCGAGACGGACGCCGTGGAGCGGCCAAGCCTTGCCAGTTGGCTGCGCATAAGAGAGCACTGTCCACGCGCAGTCACCGTAGTTGTCCGACAGATGCTTGGCCACTTCGGTTTCGAGACCGTACTGCACATATAGGGGTCAGCTGATAGAAGATATTGCGCATACAGCGACGCTACTCACCCGCTGAACGAGTCCGATGAACATGTTCCTGCTCCAGCCGTCGCTGCCGACGAGCCTGAGACGTTCCGTGACGCAACCGCGCTTGACGCGGTCCTTCAGGTCGAAGACCTCAATGGCCTTGTCGACGGTCTCCTCGGCCATGGCACGGTACGTCGTCCACTTGCCACCGGCGATCGTCAGCAGGCCGCTGTCGCTCACATGGATCATGTGGTTCCGGACGAGACCCTCTGTGCTCGCAGCATTGGGATTCCTCACGAGCGGACGAAGACCAGACCACGCGCTAAGAACGTCCCCGCGGCGGACCTTGATGTCCGGGCTGGGGTACCGGCGCACCTCCTCCAAGATCCAGCGGATCTCCTCCTCCTGTGCACGCGGCTCGGTGGTGACCTCCGCGGGCGTGTCGGTGGTACCAGCGATGGTGTTACCCTGCCACGGAAGGAAGAAGATGACACGTCCATCGGACGTCGCTGGGTCGAGCAGACCCATCGTGCGCGGCGAGTAGTAGTTCGGTAGGGTGATGTGCGTGCCCGAAGACGGCTGCACAATCGGCTTGTGTGTAGGGTCGTCCATCGTCAGGAGCGCGTCTGAGAACGGTCCAGTGGCATTGATGATTCCCTTTGCGCGGACGTTGAACTCCTTGCCAGTGAGTCCATCCCGTACGCGCGCGCCCTGCAGCTTACCGGTGCCCGCCTTGTCCAATGAAGTGACCTCGACGTGGTTCGCGACAACGGCTCCCTGCTGAACCGCGGTCATAATGAGCGCGATGTTCATGCGCGAGTCATTGTGCTGGCCTGTAAAGATGTCAATCGCAAGGCCTTGCACAGGACGCCTCCACGTACCATCGTAGTAGACCAGGGCGCCAACCAAGCCGTCCTGCTTGAGCATCGGGAAGGCCTCGAGGGCCTTGCCCTTGCTCATCAGATATGACGTCTCCATGTTCTCCTTGCCGGCTAGAAGGTCGTACATCTTACATCCTACCCAGTAGTAGGGAACCTGCCAGTATCTGTGCCGAGTCAGTCACGACGCTCTCGAGTCAATGGGCAAAAGCGTACTTGTATATTGGCAACATGATGGGGAGCATGGCGGAAAGGTACGGAGCGGTCTGGAGGAAAATCTTGCGCTCATGAAGTGCCTCGACGACGAGCTTGTACTGCTCGTAGTCGAGCTCCATGACGGCCTTCTGAAGGTACCGTACACCTCCGTGGACAAGTTTGGTAGACTTTGAGGATGTTCCTGTTATGTGGTATTCGTCAGATCATGTTCGCAGCAAATCCGAAAGACGCAAAACACCCCGTCATACTAAGACCGGCTCTCGTGCGGTCCGTTCTGCTTCCAGGACGTCTAACAAACACGCGAGTGTTGCGTGTGTATATTTCACAGCAAAGCCCGTCGAAAGGCTCTAAGGTCACATCGCTGCTGGGCTTCCGAACGGCGTGGGGCAGAGTATACCGATGCCAGTAGGATCTCCTCACCCGTGCGCGAGCCAATAGCACGTGTGGGTCCTGACCCAACCAAGACGCATGTGAACGCAACCTGGCGGCGTCGCTGAACACCAATGCGATTGCGGAAAGACGAGGAGGCAAGCGCGCCGAGCCCGCTACGGTGCGTCGTGCTCGCGCGAGTGCAAGCTGACCCCGCGCGACCCTAACTTTGCGGTGCACGACCAAATCGCCACCGACATTCAGACAGATGCCTCCATAACACTATCGCGCGCGCGACTGTATCTTTCTCCGAGGTTCCTCCTAGCCGATCCTATGACGCACGTTCTCTGCCACCATCAACACTCACCTGCACTGAAGTCATCCCGCTCGACGAGCGCAACCTTGAGGCCTCTGCTCGCGGCATCCACAGCAACGCCAGCACCCGTCGCGCCTCCTCCGACGATAAGGAGGTCAAACTCTTCGGTAGGGTCCTCGCCTGAGGCCTTGAGAGCATCCAGCATCTGCTGTCTTGAGGGAGGCGTCCATGGCGGAGGTGGCCGACGTGTTTCTTTCGTCGAGGGTGGGTACGAGGGGCCGGAGTTGAGATAGTAGTATCCGCCTGCCGCGGCGACGGCGGTGGACCCCGAGACTACCGCGAGAGCGCGGCGCGAGACGAGCTTGCGAAGCATGGGGTACGTCGCTCAGCGAAGAGCGAGTATGAGGGAAAGGGGGCGTCGACGTCGACGTCGAAGTCGGGGGGCGGGGTCGGGGATGGAGGACGAGGTCAAAAGTGCTCCGAGGCCGAGCTGAGGATGCGCCCTTCGCATTTCGCGTATCGGGCCGACGGCCCGCGACAACCATTAGTCCGGTGCCGCACAGAGCGCGCGCGGCTTGCTGTAAGCCTGGACGGCGGTGGCTTGCTGCCTGAAACCTCTGCCTGAACCGCCTCCTCCTCGTCCCTGTCCTGACTCCTCTTCATAGGTAAGTGCAATCTCTGAGGCAGCTAGCGTGATCTCATTGCAGCTATCACTACAGGAGGAATGCATGAAGCACTCCGCATTCCCGAGATCTTCTCACATATCTGTGCGTTCGCGGATGAGCGTACGCTCGCCAGACTCGCGAGATGCTGCAGCAGGTTTCAAGAGCCTGCGAACATAGTGCTCTGGGAAAGTCCTACGAACATCCTCCCGCTCATTCGATGCTTTCCCAGTGACGTCTGGTGTGTGGTAGAAAGCCGGGAGGGATCCGCCGAACTTGTGAGTCGAGTCCATCCGGTCCAATGCAGCATACATCGCATCTTACTCCGCGGTGCTGCAATCACGCAGACCTTTATGCGTCTCCCGGCCCCGGCAGATTGGCATAGGTTTCTCCACTACTCTAGATACGTGCGGCATCTGAGCACCTATATGCGAGGCGAAACGGTGTCTCTTCATCGTGAAGTACTGTGGCTGATGGCGGCACTCCGCCCGACCGTAGAGCTCTTCCCAAATCTCAAGACCCTGTCTTGGTGCGGCGAAAAGGGCGTTCTCGAGTGCGAGCACCTGCCCACCTTCTTGCCTTTGACCGGAACATCGCTACAGGCTGTGACCGTCTACTCTTGGCCGCTTCATTTGGATCACAAGATGATATTGCAGACCTCACTCGCATTGCTCGCCAGTCGTTCTCCGCAAGTCCAGCGCGTCTCCATCCGGTTCAGGTCCCGCAACCATCATCCGCTGGCACCAGTTATATTGCCGCTGAAGACGCTTCCGTCCGGTTTGACGAACCTCAAGATATTCACGTACAAGGGAAGCGCTCTGGGCGAACATTCCTTCGAAGTTCTCGCGGGACTACGGGGCCTTAGGACCCTCAAGGTTGAGCTTCCACATGGGCTGCCTTGGTCCGCGGCGAGGATACCTCTCCATCCGTTCCCAAGTCTCAAGAAGCTCTCGTTAGCAACTACGCTGCGCTCTTACACGTCATTCAGTGCTCTGCTGGCACTTCCTAACGTGGAGGATTTATCCCTGCAGCTCAAGGGCTCGACAGACGAACATGCACTTGGGCTGCTAGCAGCTTCGGTTCGACGCCAGTTTTCGATCTCGACCCTCAGCCACATACACATCACACACGATCAGCCCATGGGCCGGGGCTCGGCAGAGATTTCTGTCGGTTCATCACACTATATTCGCCCTTTCCTGCAGTTCCGCGACGTGGTCAGGTTCTCCTACCGGCCTCCGTTCAAGCTTTCCCTCGACGATTGCCTCCTCGTGGACATGGCGAGGGCATGGCCTAAAATCCGCGACCTCTGCATCGTGTGCGCAGACCCGGGCGTCGTGAAGCACCCTTCCCTCCCCAGCCTCCACGCTCTGCCTCATATCGCGGCCCACTGCCCCGATCTATCGAAGCTGGCGCTCACTGTGAACGCAGACTGCTCTTTGCATCTGTTGGATGTCGAGGAGGTGCTCCAGCCGGGCGCGCGCATGTCCACCTTCATGTCGATGGAGGTCGTCGCTTCGCCCATTAACAACCCGGGTCATGTCGCGAAATACCTCGGACATGTCTTCCCCCATATCCGCTCTTTGCTTGTGAGCGAGTTCCCGGATACCGACCAAGGTCGTACCTGGCGAATGGGATGGGAGGAGGTCAGGCGGTATCTCCCGTTGTTCGCAAATTAGGTGGATAAGCGGAGCCAGGAAGTCGGAGGGCCCAAGAGGAACTTGAAGGCTTCCTCAATCGTAACGTTCAGAGGGTACGCAGTTAAGTAGTACTTGCAGCACCTGGCGACGGCCCGGGCATCGGCCCGTGTCGCTATGTAGGTAGACCGCAGTTCGGAGCGTCTCGACGAGGTGATAGTACGTAGTAAAGCTCTCTAGACCCTCACCGTCACCACTGCCGCTCTTCTGAATCTCTCAGTATCCCCGCCACCCCTCTCGTTCATTCTGACATGCATAAAGTGCTCCATCTACCAGAGCTCCTCCTTCAAATCTGCGCGTTCGCGGACAATCGCACGCTCGCCGTACTCGCGAGATCCTGCGGCTCTTTCCACGAATGTGCGATACAAGTGTTGTGGAGCGATCTACGCTCACTGGTACCTCTGGTGCGGTGCTTCCCATCGGATGTGTGGAAGGAAGAAGGTGGAGAGCTGGTAAGTCAAGATACTTCCATTTCGCGGTGGCCTGCTCCCATTTGCGGTCACGGTTCACCGCAACACATTAGACGCAACTGACACAGGCTTCCGTAGACGTTCGCGAAGCTACCAGGACCGAGGGATTGGTCCAGGGTCATGCATTATTCTCAACATGTGCGGAGTTTGGGATCCTGGAACACAACGTCCCCGAGGATGCACCAACAAGTAGTGTGGACGATTGCTGCGCTCAAGCCGGCTATCCTCTTGCCGAACCTACGGCGGTTCACATGGACCATTCGGTTGGGCATACCGGGCGAGTGTGTCCCTGCACTCATGACTCTGTTCAGTGCGGACGTACGGCGTTTGACACTGTATTGCCTTCCTTATCTTCCTAACGTCCTCCCAACGATCTTATCTTATATCGCCGACAAGTTTCTATCCCTCGAATCCTTGGAGATAGACCTCGCGTTCTCGGGGACATCGGCTCCAGAATTGTCACTTCTATCCATAGCGCACTCATTGACGAGGATGTCTTGCCGCCACGACATCACTTTCAACCATGACTTCTTCAATCTCCTGTCACGGCTGCCCAACCTCCGCTATTTGAACTGCATGCTACCGGACATCCCCGATTTCTCATCCTTGGCCAGAGACTCAGTATCCCCGCCCTTCCCAGCTCTACAGGACTTATGCATCACGGTCGCGCCGCACTCCTACAGCGAATTCAGCAAGATCGTCAGGTTGCATAGCGTTCACACCGCGTGGTTGCTACTCTCGAGAGTCGTCGCAGTCCATCAACTACCCCTTCTGTTCTCTGCTATACGCACGCAGTTCTCACCCTCAGCCCTCACGACATTGACAATCTCCAACGCGGACCGCACCGGCACTGAGCGGTTGACCGTTGTCCCCGCACACATTTCCCCCTTGCTGGACTTCAGAAGGCTGATTCGCCTGGATCTGAAGGTTAATTGGGAGCTTCGCTTGGATGATCAAGCATGTGCCGACATGGCTCACGCATGGCCTCGCATACAATATCTCAAATTGGCGTCGGCGAACCCCTCAGCAGACAACGTTCATAGTCTCCCTACCCTCGCGGGCCTTGTCCCGTTTGCAATCCACTGCCCCCATCTCGAAGACCTCTGCATCCAGTTCAGTGCCTTGGACATCCAGCATACAACGTCGCTCCCACGGAGATCAGAAAGGCCTTCGCTTCAATACCTCGATGTTGAATGTTGCCCCATCTCCCATCCTGACCGCGTCGCCGCCTTCCTTGCCCGGACGTTCCCTGAATTGACATCTCTATCCATGGAGGATTCTGAGGACACGCGCAACAGGCCCGAGTGGACGAAGGATTGGGAAGAGGTCGAGCGGTATTTGCCGCACTTTGCAAGCATCCGGGAAGACGAACGTCAGTGGGTGACGGGCGAACGCGCGAGCGAGGCTGAGGTTCGTAAGATCCAGCCTCCGGTCGGTCAGCAGTGAGGGCCCCACAGCTAGCTCGATGGATGGTCTTCACATAATGTCCTCCTCCTCACAAGCTTACACTTCCGCTGCCTATTTATGCCCTCTACCTGCCAGCACGCTCGATGTGGCATTATGCACCGCCCAGATGAAGGTGTCCCTCCGGAGTCGCCATGCATATGTATCCACTACTATCGTTTCCTCAGCTGTACTACCATTCCCATTGTGTCGCTCGTACTAGTTCCTGTTGCACTTCACAACTCCTTCCCGAGTATGCCCTCATATGGATTCTCATCCAGTGCGCTCTAAGTAACATGATTAATTCCATCTTCACCGCAACCGGATGTATCCGTTCATATACGCCGCCGCACAGGGTTGCATAGCCCCCGCAGTAGCAACTACACCTCCTCCCGCCTTCGCCCACGCGGTACACATCTTCTGACATACCCTTGCACAGCTTGCACATGTCATAGGCACATATAAGACTGGACGAGCGAACTAACCGCTCGAACAACTAAGTATCAACAGTACCGTCCAACCCAACTTCCCCCTCATAACGCGCCACACGGTCAATCCCTACGATGATCTCTCTGTTCAAATCACTCAACTCGAAGGACAAAGGCAAAGCCCGCGAGCACGCCCCACCCCCGAACCTCGACGCACCACCCCAATGGCAGCCCGCCCCCGAGCAAGTGCATGCCGAGGGCCTCTACGCCGACGCCACCACCGCCGACTACGAGGCCGCGGAGGACTTCTGCATGCGCCATCCGCAGGAGGCCCCGCGCCTTCTCTCCTCGGACGCGGTCGACCGCATCCGGCGGCTCGGGAGCAGGGCGTGGCAGCTCGCCGTGCCCAGCACGCCGCGTTTCCGCGGGGTCATCCACAACGGGGGTGAGAAGGGCCCCGCGATGGGCGTGGTCAAAGTCGTGACGGCGCACGACTGCCAGGACGTCTGTATCCTGAGCCACCTGCCGATCTTGGCGGGCCTGTACGATACTCGGGGCAGGCCCGGGGTCTACTATGAGATCAAGGTGATCCGGATGGACGGGGTTATCGCCGTAGGTTGGTGCATCCTGTCTCACTCTATTCTTATGCAACGCCTCATCTAATGTTGACCCTCTCCACTCGCAGGAACGGCGTGTCGCCCATACCCAGAGTGGCGGCTTCCCGGATGGAACCGTCAGAGTGCAGGCCTGCACTTGGACGACTGCCGGAAGTTCTTCGAGGATCCCGACGGCGGACGCACATACACCCCAGACCTCCCGGCGGTGTCCCCGGGCGACACCGTCGGGGTAGGCTACACCTGGGAGCTCGGGACGCTCTTCTTCACGCACAACGGCAGAAGGCTGCCAGCTGCTTTTTCGGGCGTATATCTGCCGCGCGAGATTCACGACGTCTACGCCGCGATCGGCGTGTCGGGCCCGGGCGCGTGTGAGTTCGAGGTGAACTTTGGGGGCGGGACGGACTTCGAGTGGAAGGAGGGCAACAACTGGAAGGTCGAGGGACACGTCGGCATGATGCCTGGTGGTCCTGGCGGGGCCGACGACGAGTTGCCTTCGTACTCCGATGCCCGCAAGGACAGAAGAGTGACATACGAGTGAACCGGCCTCTCGTTTGTCTCGTTGGCGGACTGCTTCATGTCCTTGCGATGTGATAGTATATGTAGGATAGTGATGAAAGTCTATACCATTACACGTCGATTACACCTGAGAACTCTAGGGTATTCAAACACAGCGTGCAGCGTTACCGGCGCACAGCTAAACACACCCTCGTATCTCGCCCAGGACTCAGAGGGACCTAAACTCGGCACTTGAGCTCTGCCCCAGTTCCCATCGAGATGGTCGCACCAAGGCACCAGCCCAGCTCCGTGCCGTCGATCTGCTTCCCGAGCTGAATCTCACGATCGCCGCCCAGCTCGTACCCGAGCCGGAGGAGGGCATGCATGAAGGTGAGGTCGAGGCACCACTCGGGGCGGCCCTCGAGCTCCTCCATCAGCGCCTTGTCCGAGCCCCAGTGCTCCTTCCACGCGGTCGGGCCCTGGCAGACGGTCTTGGCGAGGTCCGCGAACGCCGACACATGGAAGGGAGGTTTGAGCGGGTTCGCGGTCGTGGCGATGAAGGGGTTGAGGCGGTCGTAGAAGTATGACAGAAGTAGAATCTTGCCGTGAGGGAAAGTCTCGAGCAGGGATGGCTGGTACACGCCGTTGAACGAACACGGCTTGACCTCACAGATCCTAGAAAACAAGGCGAAGATAATGAGTATTTTAATGAACGAGACAAGAAGGAGGGATGGGATGTACGCGTCTTTGGCCATGACGAGCTCAATCACCCGGTTGCACGACTCCCAGCTGCCCACATCCTCGCCGACCATGGTGACGTTCCACTTCCCGCCCAGCCGCTCGTCCTCGATCTCCACCCTCTTCTTCGTCCCCTGCGCGAGACACGGGTTCACCACGACCGCATCCTTGCCATGATTCGACCCCCGGAGGCTGCCCATAAACTCGACGATCCGGTGCGTGCTCTGGCGCGCGGTCATCAGGCCATAGCCGAGGTACGAGTGCTGGTAGAGCACCCGCGTCTCCCCGTCGTACTTGAGATCGTACTTGTGCTCGCCCTCCTCCAGCGTCGCATCCGGCTTCGCCATATCGAACGTCGGCTCGAACACGATCTGCGTCGACGCACCGCCGAGGTCGAGCACCGCGTACGGCGGCGTCTTCTTCGCGGACGGCTCCTTCGAAAGCGTCTTGAGCAGGTAGTTCGCCGTCAGCCACGCATACACGCCCTCGTCCCGCCCCTCCATGATCTCCACCGCGTTCTCGCCCTGCAGGCTGAACGGATACTTCTCCTCCAGCCGGCGGCGCACCGCCACGAGGATGTCGTTCGCCTCCTTCGTACCCAGCCGCCGAAGGCCCGCGGTCGCCTTCACCTGCAGCGGCGTGCAGCGGCGCAGGCTCTCCGGGACGACACGCACCGCCTCGTCGAGCAGCTCATCGAGGCTCTCTGCGGCCGCGCGCGGCGAGTCGCTGTACGACGAGAGCCCCGGCTGGCGCTGCTTGAACACCTCGTACTCGTACGCGGGCGACGGCCCGCAGTTGTTGAACTTGTAGATGTGGATGCGCGAGCCCGTCGAGCCCGCGTCGATCATGAGCGCGAACTGCACGAGCGGGACCCCCGCCTTGTACGGCTTCGTGCAGTAGTGCGTCTTCGTCAGGTCGCCGTCGCTCGCGGGGTCCGTCGGGCGGGCGGGCGGCACGGCGTCGTCGTCGTGCGGGGGCGGAGCGGCTGGGTAGTCGGCGTGCTTCGTGGTGGTGGGTCCGGGTCCGGGAGCCACCTCGTAGCCTTCGCTGGGCATATCCGGCCGGCTGATGGCTGCACCCTCTTCAGAAAACCGTACACGACGCTGAGAAGGAATACTCACAAGGAAGATAGTCATCCAGGTCCTCCCTCCTCGGCCCAAAGAAATATACGAGCCCAATCAAGACCACCGCCCCGATTGCGAACTTCTTCCACGCGAACCTGCGCCCGGGTGGGCTCCTGCTCGGGCCCATGCCACCCTCGAGCCGTTCATAGTTGCTGCTCCGCGGCGAGAACATGCTGCTGAGTCCGCCGTTGCTGCTTTTGCTCGACCGTTTCCGCGCGTGAGAACGAGTAGCTGAGCCGATGCCACTGGCGGAGGACGAGGAAGAGGAAGATTCCGGTGTGGCGGCCAACGTTGACTTTGGCACAGACGAGGGGAATGAGGAAATGAAAGTCGTGTCCGACGAGCGCGCCGGGGGTGCTTGGGTGGAGTTGTGGTCGTCGAGGTTCAAGATGGGAGAGGCGCTGTGAGGCCGCATGCGATTCTTCCTCGCAGTCGCAGCCGACCTCCACGATGCAGTGCGAGCGTCCTTTGCAACCACAGCTCAGATCACCCACTTAGAAAGTAACACGCCGTCGAGAAGAATTGATCTGCATAGACACGTTGTGCATTCATTCACGCTCACACAGGAGAACATTCGGAACACAACATTCACATTGATCAGGACTAACTAACTGCTTCGACTGCGACGACTACGACGAGAGAGACCGAGATGATGATAGTAAATGAGCAATGAGCATCAGCCGAGCACTAACTGCATCGACCACATTAGCGATGGTTTTTTGGGATTGTATCGAAGAGGCGCATGGGAAATGGGGGTACGACGCTACTCCAGAGCAAGTGGATGGGGGATAGGGGGATAGGGGAACGGAGTAGCGAAGGCCACAGAAAAAAATGCGTGGCTTGACTTGAGACGACGATGAGACGGGAAACATAAGGCATAAGGTATACTTTCAAAGTGCGTTAAGGGAGTGGAGAAAGGGAGGGAGCGAAGACAGTGTTCATGCAGAATCGAACGACGGCACCTCATGTCCGTGGCTCTCTAGCAACGCCTTGAACAGCATCGCTCGTTGCCTCCACATTTCCTTCTCGTCCTTCTCGCGCTCGACGGCCGTCTCGAGCTCCCGCTGGTACTCGAGCTTCCGCTTCCGGCTCCGCCGTGCTGCGAGGGTGTTCTGCCGACGCTTGGCCTCGATGGCGTCCATGTCGCCAGGATCGAGGTTGATCTCCTCCTCGAGCTCATCGTCCTCTCCGAACGCTTGTGAACGCGCCCGCTTCTTCTTCAGCCACGCCGTGGGGACCTCCTTGCGCGACGTCGCCGAAGGGGTGACGTACTTGCGCTGCTGGATAGGAGCGTCCATCGGTACCAACGCATCCGGCGTGATGTTCTTGCGCGTCCCCGTCGGAAGGCTCTTCCGAGGACGGCGGCCGGGTGTGGAAGGCGTCGGTACTGGTGGGTGTGCGGCGACGGGTGGAGGGATGTGGGGTCGAGCGAGGGCGTCGTCGGCGACGGCATAGTGTACATGTCGTCGAAGTTGAACGGAGGTTGGGGGAGAGAAGGGGCGAAGGGGGCGGCCGATGGCGGCTTCGTGTGCTCTACGGCTCCACTCAGGCCAAGACCATCGGGGAATAGGGATGCGCCACCAAGATCGGGGAAGTTGTCGGCGTCGAAGATCGCCGGGCTGGTGAGCATATCAGCCGACATGTCGGCCGAGTCGAGCGCAGGCGTGGTGAGGAAGTCCTCGAAGGGAGAGTCTTCCATCGGCGACGTCAGGAATTCGCTGAAGTCGTTCGCCATGCGGAACTCGGGGGACGCTGAGCGACAAGAGTAAGTCGAAGTCGCTCGTGCCCCATCGTCGGCGTACGCACCTTGGATCACCTCCATGATGGCCTGGACGGTGTCCGCGTCGGGCGCGACGTCGTGCATAGGAGCGGCCCGCTCTGGGGCAGACTGGGTCTCCTCAGACTTTTGCGAGAGCATGTTCAAGTAGTTGGAGCACAAAGAGGCGAAATCGAAGTCTGAGGTTGAGCTAGAGGCGACTGAAGGAGCAGGCGCAGGTGCTGAAGACGAAGCTGGTGCGAACTTGGATGTGCGAGGTACTGGGGGGAGCGACTGGGGGATTCCATGATGGGCAGCTAAAGCCGAGGTCGAGTGGAAGACCGGGTGGGATGTCCGAGGACGGTTCGATGGTAGATTTACGGCGACATTTTGAGTCGGGTAGTGGCTTGAGAAACTCTCAAGGTGCGGATAGTGCGAGGAACCATGGCTGGGTGGTTGGTCCGGGTGGTCGTGGGAAGACGACACGCTTAGAGGAGGAGGCAGAACATTCTGGCGATGTGTGTATTGTTGACGGAACTGGTTGGGAAACAAGGTGGGAGTGGGGGTGGGGTTAAGTTGGAGGGCGTCGGCTGGCAAACCCGCTAGCTGAGGGAGGAGTCTGGAAGGCGAGGGCGGCGAAATTAGTGGGGAGTTCTCAACGGTGCGATCATTGCCGTATTGCTGCGCCGATGGTCCGATAGCAGTATATGGTGAGAGAGAGGGAGAGGGAGCTGAACCGGACGCCGCGCTGGGCGACGCCTCTTCGGAACACGCTTGCCACTTCTGCCTCATGTACGGCATGTTGCGCAGTGAAGAGGACGACGACTCTGCCCAGTCGTTGGACGACAGTACAGGGGATGTCATGAGCATTGCGCGGGTCGCGAAAAATGCTTAATGACTGCAGCGGAATACGGCGATGCGAACAGACGATGAGATAGGTGAGGGGACTTACGAGTCGCTCAGATGCTACGTCTGAGTCAAGTGCTGAGCCTCGGACAGCTGCGACTGTTCGAGGAGTTGAGCGGTGGTGGGAGGAAGGAGGGCTACGAGCGCGACAAACTGACTCGGGACGACTCTTGTACTTTCCGATTCACCGCATTTCAGACTCAGAGGCGCCCATAACGCCGACTCGGACCCCGGGCTGTGCCTGAGTCGGCGCCGTCCATGTGCTCGCGTCTACACCTGTCCTGGCCTCCGCAGCGGGATCCTGGCGCACATCTACACGTCTCCCCCGTCGTACACGTATGCAAACTGAGCTCGAGTAGGTGCTCGAAGACGGACGAAGACTGCGTACGCAGCGCACAGTAGCGCAGACCGCGCGGCGACATTGGCTAGCGTCGACAGTGCGGGACCGCGGCTCGAGTCAGAGTCATCCAGAGCCGGAAGAGGTGTGAATTCCATTTGTCGGATATGGCAGGAGCGATCCTCGCACGCATGCGCCCTGCACAGCACCCGCCTTATCGCAGCGCGTGGCGGCCGCCAGTCCCCGCCCCCTGCGCCGCCCCCGCCCCACGCTGCCCCCGCCCGCCGCGCCCTCTCCTCGCGCCAAGGCCGCCCATTCATTTGTCCGATAAGCCGCCTCCGCCGTCCGACGTCGCGCAACGGTCGCGCGATATCAGCTCCCATCGATTGCGCTGATTGCGTCCACAGGCCCCCGACGGCCTCCCGCGCGAGTCTCCGGGCGAATGTCCCCGACGAACGGCCGACGCTCACCTGCACGGCCCATCCAATCCCCTTCCTCCGCGCGGTGCCCTCTGCCCCGCATCTTCTGGGACCCCGGACCCCAGTGGGGCGGGCCGACGCCGCACTAGTAGCACATTAATCACAGGCGCGCATCTGTCCAGGACATCCTGCCATCGACAGCCAGCAGTGATCCCGCCGACGCGTCGGAGCGCCCTCTGCGACCTTTACCGCCACATCCGCCCATAACCCAGAGAAAACCAATGACCCTGTGAGCCTCTGACGTCGCCGACGCGATAAGCCGGGCCTTTGCCATCTGCTTGCTCAGCCGCTGGAGTCAGGATGACCAACGGGCCTCAAAGTTCTTGAAAGCTTGACGTCGCGAAGCCGCCTCGAGTCGCCCAGGACCAGCAAGCAAGCCAATGACCGTCGAGCAGAGAGAGAGCCAGGCGGACAAGCTCGCAAGTTGGCAATCGGAGAGAACAGACGAGACCGCGAGGCTGTGAGCGACCGTCGACGTACACCGGCCTGAGAAGAGAAGCAGGTCCCACCCCGGCCTTCTTCGAACAATGTTAGGTGTCGCCACGACGCGCCAGAGCACCCGGCTGTACGACACTTTGTCAGCATACCACCAACTCGCCGTCGCACTCACCCGCGCATTCGCCGCACTCGCGACCACAACACCACCTCGCCTTCCTCTTCCAGCAGCCTTGAGGCTCGTCTGGCGCCACACGTCCACAGCCCTCTCGCACTCCCGATGTCGCTCGGGGCGGTTCAAGCTTCATCGTTGTACACAGAGTACCTGTACAAGGCAAACCTTGTCGAATGCAATGCACGCACCAGCAACGTCCGCGAACTCGAGCCCAAACGAGCGCCAAACCATCCATCGCGTCACAGCCACCTCCGAACCACCCCCCACGCCGACCTTCACGTATGAACGCGATGTATTGCCAGGAAAAATACGCCAGGACGAGAGACAGGAGAGCCAGGGCCACCACGGGAGGACAGAGAGGTTCAGAGGGCAGAGGGCGGGACAGCAGGGACGCAGCGTGCCCTTTATATGCGGGCGGCCTCGAGTCAGAGTCCTGCCTTTTCGGGAAGTCGATCAGGAGTCATCCACGTGGGTTCCGTGCGGCGGCGACCATGAGGCTCCCCGACGCCAGGCTGCGGTAACCGTCGAGTCCGGGTCCGGGTTCGACCCGGAGGTCCCTGCGCTGATTTATTCTGCATAGTATCAGGATGAGGCGGGATGCCATCGCCTGCCTCTCAATGTCATATCCTCTCGGCGGGTCGTCGCTGCGGGACCGGTTCGTGCCAATGATGCGCCCGTCGCTGCCGAGGGCGGCGGGACCGAGGGTTGCTGACGCCATCGATGGCCGTCTCATGAACCGAAAGCAATTCGACCGTTCGGGCCACCATGTGAGGCATGCATGGGCGAGAATACCTGCATGCAGGCCTGGTCTCGCTGCGACTCCTCGCTGGGGTTCATTGCGGACGTTGAGTGGTTAACGTGTGTGCATCCCGGATCCGTCGCTGTGCTTATAGTGAGTGCACTTGGAAGCATGCCTACTCGATAATAGGTTGAGCACTGACATGCCTCGGTGTCAGCAGAAACCGTGCGAGGCTCACCATGCAATCCGAGTGGTAGAGGTACAAGACCACCGGGATAGTTGAAGACCATCTTGGCCAGATATCGACGTCGATGATGACTCGGTGCGACGTCACGACCACCCCTCCAGATGGCCCAAACAGAAATACTCTGGCAGCTTCCTCATCGTCGTACAGTCCTGCTCGCAACGCAACAGCAGACTATTGAAGCAGGGAGAATCGTAGGAAGGTAATGCCAGTGTCACCCTGGAACCAAAGCACTCAAGCTAGCACAGTAGCTGGCAGGCGGGCCCTCGAGTGTTCGCGGAGAAGGAGCTAGAGCGAGGTCATAGTTATAGAAGTGTAGGGTGGTGCTGCAGTAGGCGTCTCGGTGTAGTAGGCAACTTGCACCCACGTTCGTACGCATTTGCCCTCTCGGGACCTGCCCCTCAGCGAACTAAGGCCATGTCAGCTGCAATGAAATGCCCTAGGGTGGAGAGATATTCGCCACTCGGGACCACGACAGCAATGGGCTGGAGCTTCGAAGTGAGATGGCATCGCGGACGTTCGTCGAGGCGAGAACGGGCCTTCAAGGAATGAGGACTGGCCCAAGGGCAGTGTTATCCGAGAGAACAAAGTGATGAACCAATAGCATACCCAATTCGCATGTACCCGATGGTCCACGGACCGCCTCAGAACCTATATGAGTGCGACGACATCAGCAATAAAGAAAACAAAGAGCAAATGAATGAGCAACGTACAACTTCAGCCATTTACGACGGCAGCATCTCCAGAGGCCCGAGTTTGCCCATGCTCGCCTCCCCTTGAATCTCGGCGCGCGAGCGTCCGCATCATCATATCGAGTTCGTCCTCGCGGATCAAGTTGAAGCAGGCGAGTAGCTGTCCGACCATTCGCCAACGCTCCTGCCTCTCGTTCTCCTGACTCGGTGTCCAAGTCGAAGAATTGTCCATACGTCAGGTCATCTTCGCCCCCGCCCACAACTCTGGGAAAGTGCCGCGCAAGGTATGCCGCTACCAACTGCGGGCGGGCCACAGGAGAATATCCGACGCCAGGCTTCCTCACGCTGGAAGGATAATCTCGGGGAGGGAGTGCACCTTTGATGTTGTCTAGCGAGATTTGCTGGGACCCGTTGAATGCTACGGACAGGGTGTGCAGATTGGAGTGTTGCACAAATGGTGCGAGGGCGGACATTGACGGGAGCGTGTCGTGGATGCAATCTTCGCAGTCAGCAAGGCTGAGCGTGCGGAGGAGAGGGAAGGGGTGGGCGATCTTGAGATAGCATGCGTCGTCAAGAGCATATCGGCATGGCAAAGTCAGCCTGAGATCAATGAGCTTGGAGAAAATGAAGAGGCTCTCTAGGTGATCTGGACGGGCAACTAAGCCCATTTGCATTGCACCCTCGGGGTAGAAGTCGTCTCTTGAGCATATCTCCAGAACGCGCAGAGAGGAGGGGGAAAACTGCTGGCGGACAGATTGGAACAGAGCCGGTATGTCGGACTGCTCCGGAGAATCCGTGATTTCCAGATGCGCGCTCTCCACATTCTCCAATGTTGCGATCGCGCTGAAGGTGATGTACGTACGCGCCGTTGTCATCAGAATGAGTTGGCGAAGAGCAGGGAAGGCGTTCGGTGTGAGCTTCTCGGACCATGTGGAGCGAGGCGAGAGACTGGCTTCGAGCACTTGCAGCTTGGGGAGTCTTGCCAGTGCGCAGATCAGTCGTCTGAACGATGGGGACACCGCGGAAGCGGACTGTCGTGAGTTCGGCAGGTTGTGTGGTTCGAATGAGCCGTCGTGCGAGAGTACACAGCCACAAACTGCATACAGCATCCTATATCCAGCCACTCCAACCTGGAGACACTCCAACATGGGGAATCGGCCAGCAATCTCGGCGAGCGCAGCTTGCGGACGCTGTTCAGGCTTTTCAGCGTTCAAGCGAGACCCCCACTGAAGGCCAGAGTCCAAATCCCGCACTTGCGAGCCCATCAGCGCGAAGGTGTCGCGGAGATGCTTGTCCCCGATCGACATGCAGTTTCACTCGAAATCCCGCATCCTCGGCAGCACAACTTGTACGGGCCGCGATGCAACCATGGTTGCGAGTGACTCGGGATGGATCCTCTGATAGTCGTAGTTCTCGCCCCAGTATCCGCAAAAACCTATCATGTTGACGTGTTGCGAGTAGTACAGGAAGCGCTGCCAATCTTGTGTTGGAGTGCTCGAGTCAACGTCGGTCGTGGTCTCCTGTAGTGAGCCTCTTAAATGCAGAGTTCAGAACGACATACCAGCTCCTGGCCCGCAATTGTCCATGCATCCACCGGAAAGCACTTCACAAGAGGTAGAAGATCGTCAAGGACATCCCATAGCTCCCGAACCGCCGGTTCGTGTATGGACTTGCAGGTCCTGACGAGTGCGGCCAATGATGCCGCGTCACCCCGTACAAATGCGCAGATCTGACGGACGAATTCTTGGATTGTGAGTGCTCTGTGCATGATCTGAGACAGTGCGATGCCTGAATGCACGAAGAAAGAAGAGAGAAAACGACATAGTACGCACTCCAGACGTAGACGAAGTAAACGGACACGGAGGGAGCCGCGCATCCGTGGACTCGCGACCCCCACGGTTCACCGGGCCGTGACCGGCTCAAACGCTAACCTCACGGCGTCTTTGCGGCGTCTCTCCCTGAACTTGGTCGCAGGCCATAAAACCCTCACGTCTGCGTAATGTATTCCGCAAGCAAGGGAACATTGACAGCTGGATAACCAGATTAAGACGAGTCCATTGTGAAAACGCATTCGAGGAGATGAATCCTCCGTAAGTACTTACATGCTTGCAATCGAGGAGGTTGGTCCTCCGTACATGCAGCCGTGATGAGTCCCTGGTAGAAAACTTACACATGCTAGTACATAGTGAAGTTGAATTCAACCGTGTCCATCCAAGTCGCTCCGAGTCCGTTTCCTCAAACCTTCGCAATCAACTCTCCGTGGATCAAAGTGAACCAAGCGTCCTCATCGGCGCCCCACCTCCGCCATACCTCCGCAACCTTCTCGAGCCCCTCCTGGGTATAGACTCCGGCCTTCTGCGCGGTCGACGCGAAGTTCGAGGACAGCGTGCGCTCCGCCCAAATTTCGCTCCACCACTTCCGCTCCTCCGGGGTCCAGTAGCACCACGTACCAGCGGACAGTGTCAGGCTCTCGGCGGGGTACCCAGCCTTCTTCGCCCAGACGTGCAGGCGACGCCCGGCATCAGGCTCCCCGCCGTTCGCGCGAGCGACCTTTATGTACCCCTGACGCCACTCCTCCATGCCCTCGAGCTGAGGCCACCACGCCATCCCGGAGAAGTCGGTCTCGCGAGTGGCGACAATGCCGCCGGGCTTCGCAACGCGACGCATCTCGCGAAGGACTTGGATTGGGTCCCCGACGTGCTGAAGGACTTGGTGCGCGTGTACGACGTCGAAGGTGGCGTCAGGGAAGGGGAGAGCGAGGGCATCGCCGGGAGTGAAGGTGATGTTGGTGACACCGCGGTCCTCGGCGTTCTTGCGTGCGGTCTCGAGTACCGCGGGGACGTCGAGGCCGGTGACATGTCCCTCGGGGACATAATTAGCGGCGAGATCAGCGCTTATGGTACCTGGACCACAGCCGACGTCGAGGACGGTCATGTTGGGCTTCAGGTAGGGTATGAGGTACGCGGCTGAGTTCTGAACCGTGCGCCAGCTATGAGAACGCAGGACCGACGCGTGGTGACCATGGGTATAGACGGTTTGTTGCGACATTGTTATCTACTGTGGGTGATGATGTGAGTATATTGCAATGAGGTGGAAGTCTGGACATGCGCGAAGGGAACATCCCCTGCAACGAACTCACCGTTCCTGTAAGGTCCTGAAGATAGATATGGGGATTCATGCCTGTCACCTTGGAGAAGTGGTTATATACATCCCTCTTATGGTTTGGCCGATCGACCATCGATCTTTCGGCCGATGAGTCACTTTCTCGGACATCAATATGCAGTACATATGACTCCCTTGGAAGAAGCTCTCAAGCTTCTCTGATCATGAGACACGCAATGTATCACTGCCAGGCAGTGCAATCTCTTGCGAGACAGAACACCAGAAGGCACTCTGGCCGTTGTGCCATCCCACTGGTCGCGGTGTGGTTCTCTGAGCTTGCTCTGAGCGGGGATAGTGGCAACATAGCCCGACAGGCATCTCGTCCAGACCGCCGTTACTAAGAATAGCACAGGGCAACCTCATTGGGAACACCAACACAAGAAACCCACCCAATAAGTCGAACACGGAAAGTGGATCGCAACGACGGCGCAGGATCCTAGCCGGATAAGCGAACTCTATCATGAGCGGTGCCGTAGATTGAGAAGCCTGCGAAGCGCATTCCTCATGCAACGCGGCGCCTCGTATTGCACATTGTATACAGCTGCGAGCCATGGCGAAGGACCCTGAGGAGGAGGCCAGAGGCTTGGCTGGTTCAACTCACCGGAATTCATTGAAGTGAGAGAGCATTCCAGGCCGGCGCGATGGTACGCTCGCCGAGAGACGGGCCCGTGGACTTCGTCTGAACAATCGTGGTGTACCTGTACTGTCGATGCGGTCCTACGGTGCGTTCCCAGCGTATCGGTGTGTGGCATACAGAGCACTAGTTACTTAGATTCACACCGGAAGTATATGACTGGTAGCAGCAGCTTGCGAACTTACTGGAGATAAGATTTCTTCAGTGGACAAGAGGCAGTAGTCATACTCTTGAGGGCACATGTACAGACAGACTTCAGATTGAGCTCGAATATTCAGTGCGAAGACGAGGACCAGCTGCAGAGGAAGGTTTGGTGGACGTGTATGCTGCAGGCTGGGAAGGGGCATGTTGAAGACGCTGGTACGGTGTATCGGCCTTCTCGGCGTGACTCTCTTAGTCTACCCAGGGTGCATGTCATGTGTGACACTCACGCTTTGCGAGTCTTCGCCACCGCGAAGCCAATTCGTGTTCCCGTTCCTCCACCTGCATCCGGTGCTGCTTGTCCTCACCTCAGAATCCCCTTCGCTTCAATCTGTATTGGAAACCATGCCTCCGAACCCACTCACACTGAAACAACGACTGGCAGCGCTGTCCGCGAATATCAACTCTCCTTCAGGCTCGCGCTCACACACTTTCGACACCCCTCCCGACTCTCCCGTAACAAGCAAGCGCAAGATGTTCTTCAAGCAACCATTTGGAAGGTCACCAATCTCAGAGGCTGAACCCGGAGAGTATCATGGGCAGGAGAGGATACAGGAGGTCATGAACAGATTGATATTTCAGGCAGGAGTGGACTACGAGTGCGTGCCTTACTTCATCCGCGTACTCACAGTCTGAATGTAACGCTTCTAGGACACGACCCATGTACGTGCCCACAACCTTCGACTATGCAAGGCATTGGTTGATATAGACCCCAGGATTGTGATGTGTGCGTCTGCAATGCCCGACCCGCGAGAAGTCTCGTATGACCTGCTGCTGGTGTGAGTACCGTATGGTTGCGTCACGATTGCCGTAATGACGCCTTCTCAGCCGTATTTTGTCATATCTTGACCTATATGGTGCGTAGCTCAACCACATCCCGGTACATGTGTCCCTCGGGCCTCAACCGACGTCGTAGTTGAGTCCGACTACACCGTCGTATTCCTCGCTGCTGGAAACCGACACACGCCCGGCTGGAACTGGGTATGGAAGGCCTATCGCAGTTTGAGTCGGAAGTATCGCAAGAATCTCAAGCGGCTGGTACGCACGTTGTCTTCGTTCTTGCGCAGCTGACTGACAGAGGGGCAGTATGTTGTGCATTCAAATTTTTTCACGAAGAGTAAGGAGATGTCCTTTTCCTTCTGTTTAGCTGACCTCATTCCCACTTCAGTGTTATTCTCGCTGGCTGGCGCCATCATTAGGTAGGAGACAATGCTCGCTCTGCTGCAGTCGGTCCTAACCGGAGCAGTCCCAAGTTCTTCCGCAAGATAACTTATATCAATACCCTTTCCGAATTGGCATACCACGTCCCCCTGACGCAAATAGACATACCCCCGCCCGTATACCAGTAAGCGCTGTCCCGGCCTCATTCCCATTCGAGTCTCGGTTGCTCAATCCCCGCGCAGAGAGAATCTCAAGCATGAGAGACAAATCAATCTACCGGTCATGACTCGGTCAAACCTCTTCGGCGTCCCGCTCGAGGAACTCATGGGATTCGACGGCGAGAAAGGAGGCCTCCCACGCGTGGTGAAGGATTGCATACAATACCTCCGCTCTACAGGTGAGACCCTGGGATGCATGCGCATCATTGTGGTCATACTTCCCTGCTGACATCTGACTAGGTTTACACGACGAGGGCTTGTTCCGACGGTCCCCCAACTCCGTGCTGCTGAAGCAGGCAGTACAAGCATATGACCGAGGTGCGTCCCCACGTTAACTCCCGGCTTGGAGAGCAGCCGCTCACAGCGAGAAGGGCATGTCGTCTCGCTCGAGACTTTCGGCGACCCTCACCTAGCCGCCGTCTTGCTGAAGAAATACCTTCATGACCTGCCTGAACCCGTCTTCCCGGAGAGGCTATATCCCATCATCCGCAAAAGCCCGATGCCCACCGACGACCCGAACGACATGTCCGCTATCATGTACATTCGCGAAACCCTGCTTCTCGAACTGCCACCTTGTGTTTATATCCTTCTGAGCAATGTTCTCCGTAAGTCATCCTCGATCGTGCCCTGACCTTGCTCTGACACACAAGTACTTAGACCTGCTGTATGAGGTACAGCTACGGTCCGCATCGAATCGTATGGATGCACACAACCTCACGGTTGTGATATGTCCCAACCTCGTCTCGAGTTCAAATCCCATGCGTGACGTCATGATGTGCTCTGCGCCAAATGCGCCCACACTCTTCGATGCTGCGCGCGCAGCGTCGAGCACAAACCTCGCAGCCCATGCGCAGCCGCAGTCCACATCTACGTCTAATCCCGCCGCACTAACCGAGGGCAAGACGACACTGGGCATGGTCATCAAGCTCTGCATCCAGCGTTACTACGAGGTCTTTGACGAGGTCCCCGACCGCAGTGAGGCGCTCGCGCAAGAGATCGTCCACCCTCCAAATCCGTTCGCTGACCTCGGCTCGCCCGGGAGCCCGTCCCTGAACAACCGCGACAGCGCGCTGCTGGACGACGACGACATTGACGACGCGATGCTCGTCATGCCTCTTGGGCCGAATACCCCCAATCGCTTCTCCGGGGGTGGCGGCACAGGGGGCTCGAGCACGTTCCGCCCACAACATCGCACGACACAGTCGAGAGACGCAACCGCACGATCAACCCACACGGCGTTCGGAAATGGCGGCGGGCCTCCCAGCGCGTACGCCACGGTGAACAAGGCGCGGTCGACGATCAGCATCGAGCGCGGGAACCCTGCGAGGAAGGGCTCGATTGCGCTGGGGCGGGGCACGGCGAGGGGGAAGAGCGCGGGCGCAGGCGTACAGGCGATTGGGATCACCGCAGAGGGGTTCTTCAGTGCCCCAGATGCCCCGCCGGTCCCGACGCTGCCATCTCATGCGCAGGGCGGGAGGTGATGACGGTCTTCAGTCTCTGGCTTATACTCATCGCTGTGCGAGGAACGATTGGGCTACGGTATACAGACTGCTAATTCTGCTGTATCTTATGCTTTGGTTTCATGGATAGTTGGATTGGTGTGGTCGCTGTTCTCCGGCGTATCGCTCGTTGCGCCGGGAGTTGTGTTGTTGATTCCCAACACATGTACAGTGAGTGGATAGCTCCCTCTGTACAGTGTATTCGAGGTTACGCCTTGAACGTCGTAAGGTCTAGAGTCTAGACGCCTGGACCCCTCCGGGCGCCTCCGTGGCTGGTCGCGAAGGAGCATCAACCTATCGCCATCGAGTGTTGGTCTCTTACCACGATTCTTCATAAGTATTCGCTTCAAGATCGCCTCTGTACGTATGCATGAGCTAGTATGACTGCCTCCTGGTCAGCACTGAACCGCATCTATTAGGTTTTAAATGCACAAAGCGTTCTTGGTACAAGAGGTCCTTCGTGAAATCTGCGCCTTCAACGCCGGAGACTTGAAGTCATTGGCCGCGCTCGCGAGGACGTGCAAACATACCCATGAGGTGGCAGTTCAAGAGCTGTGGAAGGATATCAAGGACCTCGTGCCTCTGGTCAAGTGCAGTGCGGCCATAGTGCTAGTAGGCTACACAGCCACGCCGGACGCGTCAAGGACGCGTCGCATTGCGACTTGCAATGCAACCACCGTCACCACATTGGTTCAACTACCCGTTTCATCGTGTCGAAGGACGGCGACTCGGCGAAGAGTAAGTAGTCCACTCAACGCGCGCCATCGACTCGAGCTCTTATCCGCGCCAGCAGCCTAACGGGCATCTCTTTGCGCTATTGTAGGCTTCACATGTCGTCCCCCACGCAACATCGTGCTCTGCATATTGCCGAGGTGTTCAGGCATATATGTGACGTTGCGGACAACAGCACATTGGCGATCTTGGCGCGCACATGCAGGGCATTCCAGGGACCAGCTCTCCAGGCCTTGTGGCGTTTCCCTGCCAGATATTGGTCCCCTAGTGAAATGTTTCCCTCCAGACGCTTGGACTGTTGAGAGCGGCAACAAATTGGTGAGTCATATGTTCAAAGGTCGGTGAAATTGGCAGTACTCACGATAAATATAATGTCACAGAAATTTGTGCGCCTCCCTCTGCCACATGAATGGGCCGTTTTTCTCAAGCATGCAAAACTGGTCAGATCCATAGGCTTCGAAGTTAGCTTCTTGGGACAGATCACCAAGCTGCACGCTAACGTCGTCGATGCGTTGTGCACGCTACGACCGACACTCGTCCTATTCCCCAATCTTCGCGCTCTGAACTGGCTAGTCATGGGTCTGAAAGGATCACATCTCCCGTCGGTACTCTCTTCGCTGGGCGACGAAGTGGTTTCCATCGAAATCACGGCATGGGACCACCGTGGCACTCCAGAGCAAACACTGCAAGCCTCCATAGCTATCATCGCGGCCAAGTTCTGCTACCTGAAAACTTTGGAGATCACTTTCAAGCCAGCTCCGACGATATAGTCGATGAGGCGACATCTGCTGCAGCCTCTTCCCTTGTCTCCGGGTTACATTCCCTAACCACGTACTCATGCACCGGCCTTCCCTTCTCACCAGCATCTATCTCGCATCTCGCCGGACTTAGCTCGTTGCGAAAACTCAGCGTCCGCTTCAGGACGCGTCAGCATGGCCTTCCACCGGACCAGCATTGCAACCCTTTGCCTTCCTCACCATCGCCACGACGATGTCCGCGTATATTCCCTTCGGAAAAGCCGTATCGCTTGCGCACATCCAAGACCTTTCGCTCGCTATTGTGGGTGATCATACGGCCCAACTCATTCCCGATTTCTTCGCCGCCATTCGCCGCCAATGCTCCCCGACCTCGCTCCACCGTCTGCCCGTTAACCCTGACGGATTTCCTCGCGTAGATAACGCGAGACGAAGTTCGGCTGTCATCCGTTCCACGGACCTACGGCCCCTGCTCGAGTTCTTTCTCATGGAGGACTTCGATCTAGCTATGGAATGCCACCACGCATACGATGACGCGTTCGTTCTCGACATGACGAAAGCCTGGCCACATCTCCGAACGTTCTACCTTTCCAGCGAAGACTACTGCGTCCATGACACGCTTCCCACTCTCACCGCCCTGGCACACCTCGCCGTGCACGGCGGCCCCAACCTGACAGAGTTTGGCTTGCGGTTCGACGCGGTTGGTTGGATCCACGGACCGCAGTCGAATTCCACAGGACCTCCGGACCGCTTCTACGGCGAACTGCAGGGCCGAGCAAGCACCTCCAGCGTGTCTTCCCTGTTTGCGGGAATTTCGCAGATCTCATGGCCGGAGAATGTCGCTCTTTTCCTGGCTCGCGTCTTCCCTGCTCTGGATTACATCATGCTTGGCGAGTTCGACGACGACGCGCAACGGGAGCATTGGGAAGAGGTCCAGCGAAACCTCCCCATGTTCGCGCGCATACGCGACGACGAGCGACTCAGGATGCAGCAAGAACGCAGAGTTTCGGGCGGCGAGGGAGACGAAGCGTCGGAGGTAGAGTCGCCGTTGCCGAGATCCACTGGCAGCGACGTTGACGTCGGCAACCCACAGATGCAGTCGTATAATGATTCAGGTGCGATGATGACCGTTGACACAGACATGGCTTAAAGGCCCTCCCTCTGGTAGGCGTCCTTCGCTATTCGCGCGGCCTGGGAACTCACTTAGCGTTGTAGGTCGTCGAGTGAGCCCGCACCCGAAATTCGACTCTACTGTAATTGTTTCAACTTCTATTGCGTAGCCAAACTGACAGTAATTGGGTGCAGGAAAAAGTGCATTGTTCATTGACCGACATTGTGACAAGCGTGGTGTCAAGGAGGCGATAGGATCCACGAATTTGTAAGAATATAGTAGCTGCAAAATCATTTACTCCGTTAGTCTCTGTACTATCGTAGGCCGAGCATATTACACTCACCTACGCCATGGGCCACTCCGTAAAAACGCCCTGCCCAAATCTGAAGAAGCTGATGGTACCAGCATCGACAGCAGCGACGACAACCATCTTCTTCCCCGTCTTCAGAGACGGAAACGGATTGGGTGGTCTTGGGGGTGTCTTTGCATTCTCATCTGTTTGTGAGAGCGGCCATATCCAACCGAGCGACCTCCTGAGGAGCGAAGGTTGGATGGCGGGAGCCTGCGGAACGCCCTGTTTGGTATGGGCCGCAGATGCCGCCGCTTGCTTCTGCTGCGCGAAAGACATGCGTTTTCGTGGCGCGGGCGGAGGCAGCTCTGGTAGCTCTCCGAAGAGGTCCGTGAGCTCGGATATGGTCGGCATAGGAGTCGTCCGTGCACTAGCACACTATGGTCAGCGTGAGTCGCTCATCTCGAGAACGGCCACTCACTTGACGACCACGACGGAGAAATCTGGAAGAGGAGGCGCAGTCTTCTTGAACGGGGTAGACGGTTTGTACAGGTTATAGAAGATCTGATATGGTGTTGGTGCGGCTTCGGGTGTGCGCTTGACGTGCAGAGGAACGTCGTATCCAGATGGTAGGAAGCGCAGCGACTTGAACAGCGATCCTGCGAGCAGTAAGCCGGCAGTCCCTCAATCGCTGCGTGCGTAGGAACTCACTGCTGTCCACGTTATAGTGCAGCCACCTGATGAAGCAGATGGGTCGCCACCAGTCACGTCCCCCGGTGAAGATCCGTACAAATCGTGAAAGACACGAGGTCACTGCGTCGAAGAGTCGGGCTACAATGGATGTCGATGCTCGCGTGACCGAAGGGAAGGGCGGAGGAACTGGATATTCGGAGGATGGTGGCTTCGTCCTCGTGACGACGTATCCCAGTCGCCTCAGATATGCGTAAACCTGACGCGACACTCATGTCAGCGGATGCGCGTGCTGGGATGCAAGGCGAAGACAGACCTGGTAACGCTCGAAGGTAAGGTCTTCCGCCCCGATCATCTCAGCGAACGCTTGCTGTACAGACATGGGCACGCCCTCCATGTCGTCAAGATGTAGGGTCTTGTGCAGAGGCAGGTCTGTTGGCTTCCAGCAGTACATCGCGCCACGCTCGACCAAATAGAGTGCCTCCTCCGGGAGCAGTTCCAGGCGTTTCTGAACTTTCTTCGCATCTTCTGACTCTGCAGGAGCACGCGCGACAGAGTGTCCCATGGTTGAGAAGTGGATACCCCTCGCTACCGTGACATGAGCCCGCTTGAGCTGAGGATACCAGATTGCATGGCTAACGGATTTGCTACACGGAATGTCAGGCGTGCTAGGTGCAAGGACTGGCACAGAGTGCGCGACTTACTGTGAGATTGTCCGCGTTGCCTTCAGTGCTTCTAGCATGGCCGAACGCGAGCGATCGAGTACATGTCGCTGCAGACCGGAACCTCCTTGTGCGGTGGGCTCGAAGTCTTTTTCGCCTCGTTTCGGAATTACGGGTCGCGCGACATTGAGACCACTGTTCGCGCTAGTGTGAATGATTGACCTCTAGAGAGCGTAGGCGTACTCACGGAATCTTGGTCCAATCCGGGCCCTGGTCCTCATCTCCTGAAGATTGCTCCTCCTCGTCCCTTTCCTGAGACGCCTCGGGTTTTGGCGTCGCAGTCGGTAGCTCCAGGTTATCATCCATCGCGATGTGTCTTTGTGAGCTGATTTGACTTATCCCGCGCAAGATCAAAGTGCAAACAAGAGGAGAACGGCGACGCGCAGAAGGCTGAGAAATAGTGGAGGAAAATGACTCCGGTGACGCGCGCGACCAGGACGCGACGGACAGGGCGCGCTCGCCGTTTTCTCCCGCTTCCATCACGCTGCACGCGTCGTCCGACACGTCCTACACGGCTTGCTCCCGCGTTGTTCTATGCAGCTCTGCTAGTATCGGGGCTATCTAAGGATGTCTAACCAATCTGCACCGACGTTTTACCAGTCGTTAGTGGTAAGCCCGCGAATAGTCATGCGAGTTCATGTGGAAGCTGACACGCGTAACAGGCTGGAGGTGTCGCGGGCACGTCTGTGGACTTGCTTTTCTTCCCTATCGACACCATAAAGACTCGGTTGCAGTCCTCACAGGGCTTCATACGCGCCGGAGGGTTCAAGGGAGTCTACAAGGGCATCGGTAGCGTTGTCGTGGGGAGCGCACCCGGAGGTATGTCTTGTTCCCTCCATACTACGCGACGCGACTCATCGTCTCCGCGTACGAACAGCTGCTGTTTTCTTCTGCACATATGACACGCTGAAGAAAACCATCCCTCTCCCAGCGGAGTACGCACCCGTGACACACATGCTGTCTGCCTCCCTCGGCGAAGTCGTACGTCTCATTCATCTGACCTAGGACTAATGCCTACTGATGTATACAGTGACATGCCAGGCAGCATGTTCAATACGTGTCCCAACAGAAGTCATCAAGACACGCACGCAGACATCGACCTATGGGCCCGCCGCGCAGTCATCGCTAGCGGCAGCTCGATTACTTTGGTCCACTGAGGGCGTACGCGGCTTCTACCGTGGATTCGGGTCGACTATTATGAGGGAGGTATGTGTTGCGTCTGCTAGCGTGTCATGCTTGCGCGGATATTCATCAAACGACAGATCCCCTTCACCTCGCTGCAGTTTCCTCTATATGAGCTGCTGAAAGTGCGCCTGGCGAACGTCCTCCGAAGGCCTCTGCATGCATACGAAGCTGCCGTCTGTGGAAGCTTCGCTGGCGGAGTCGCTGCCGCGCTTACGACACCTCTGGACGTCCTCAAGACACGCGTCATGCTAGACCTCAGAGTACGTACTACCTACTTCATTCGATACCCTGACGTTAGCTAATTGATCGCGCTGAAGGATCCGACGAAACATCGACACCCTACTCTGGCCGCTCGTTTCCGCCAGATCTACGTGAACGAGGGTGCAAAGGCACTCTTCGCTGGTGTGGTGCCTCGGACGTTGTGGATCTCAGCTGGCGGTGCTGTATTCCTAGGCGTATACGAGTGGGCGGTTCATGGTCTGATGGGACAAGGACCCAAACAACTCGATTAGAGGTGCGCATTGGACACTTCATGCTACTGCTGGCATATAGATTTTCTTTCCTTGTCGTCAGGGGGCAATCTTGGTTCGCTTTACCATGCTACGTGATACAAAGCAATACTAATACATGTTCAAATAGACTTCTCTCCCCCCAGGTGCAAGGACAAGTCGCTCACTGACGACCGGTGATGCGCTCCGCGAGCCCTGTATACACGGAGAGCGGAATAAGCACATGACATCTCAAATAAAAACACAACGCGCGACACATACCTTTCACCTTCTGACCGACTGAGGGCTTCTCGCCAGTGGCGGCGGTGTCCTCTGTGTCTTGAGTGCGGTGCCAGTTGTCGCCCTCGCGTAAGCCACCGCGGGGTCCAGTACCGAACTGGTCCCCGCCGGAGCCGGTCCCACTCGTAGGGAACGCGTTACCACCGGCGCCGAACGTGTTTGCGTCCGTCATGTTGCCCGCGGTGCCAGTGGAGCCGTACTCGGTGCTACTGGTCCAGTGGCCGCGCCCGCCCTGGCTGTCGAGGTTGTTCCCGCTCGTGTCGAAGTTGTTGCGCTCGTACCCGCCCTGCTGCTGGCGGCGACCCGTGGGGTCTGTGTCCCAGGTCGAGGTATCTGTGGGATCGCGGGTAGGCCGCGAGCTCTGGTCCTGGGACCATTGTTGGCCGTTGTTACCGTCTGCTCAGGTGGAACACAAGTCAGCGCAATGAAGTTGGTAGCGCGAGTCGCAGACGTACCACGCTGATCCTGGTACCCGCCGCGCTGGAAGGCACCGGAGTTGTCGGGGCCGCTGGGGTTGGAGAAGTTGTTCGGGTCGTTGTTCCACGACTCGGTGTTGCGGTTCTGGTTCTGACCGTAAGACATGATGTGAGGTGTACGTCGAGTGAGTAGGGTCGAATAAGTCAGAGTTCCTGGTGGTTTGGGGAAAAGTGGAGGGCTCTGAAGTATGCGTGAGGGGTTAATATACCTGCGTGTTTGGAGCGTGCACATGATACATGACCTACAAGGGCGGAGAGCGGAGCCATCTGACAACTGGTGCAGCGGGCTCCACAACCCCTGCACTTCACGCATTGACGCAATGGTTACTGGTCGCTGCGCAACCTTGCGCGACGCCAGCTGCTCTTACGGTTCTAAACCTTCGCCAGTCGACGTTGCAGGGGCCGGCCCATGACGCAAGCTGACCAGAGCCCCGACCTGCGACATCTGAGTGTAATTCGCGACTAGGCTCGCAAGCCAGCCTCTAGCGGAAGACAGTCGTTCCTTCTGCGACATGAAATGTCCACATAACGAGGTCGAACGACTGCACGTCATACACAGGAACGTGAACACCATGATAATGGCAGCGGTCTGAGTGTGGTGTAGCACAGCGAGGCGAGAAGGTGGAGTTGTGTGTGATGTACAATGTTATGATGTATTCCGTAGGATTTGTGTTCTTCAATCGCCAGAACGAATGCATAATGAGGTGGATTCTACCAAAGAAAGGCTTGTACCGTATAGCACCAACGAGGACTCCACGTCCGCGATCAGTCAAGGTCATCAGCCGGATTGTAAGCCGTCGAAGGCGGAGCCTCATCCGTGCCCGCATGAGGGCGCTGTGAAGACGGCGCCTCAGAGGGTCTCGTCGGGGCGGGTGGAAGAGACGTTGCAGGCGTAAGACTGCTCTGAGATGCGTTCGCCAGGGCAGCGTGTCGCGCCAACACGTTTGACAACCTGTCACGCTGGTTGTTCATCGTGGGGAACCGCTCCATGTGGTTCCGCAGGATTTCCATTTCCCTATAGGCCGTCGCAAGGGTGTTCAGCGAATGATTTGACGTATGTGCCGTCTGGGCATTCTGCGCCCTGCTATTCTCGCCAAGGGCCGCCGTCTCAGATGAAGAACTGGCAGCCGCAGACGAAGTTGCGCGAAAGTACCCAGGGATGGCCACCGGGGTGGCATCGGATGCACCCTCCGGGATAACGGGAGCATGAAGGACGTCTACGTCAAAGCCGCTCAGAGGAGAGCTCAAGGCGGCGTGTAGGTGAGTGACGGGATTAGCGACGGGAAGGACGTCTGTTGAGGGACCGGAGGGTGCGGTACGCCATGGGGCGTCTTCGGGAGGAGGGCGTGGTCGGGGCTGTCGGCGGAGCAAGTCCAGCATATTTCTTCTGAGCGACGTAATGGCGGGTGCTGGATCCCACTGACCATCCGAACGTATGGAGTCGAACAGGGAAGATTGCCCCAACAGAGGGTCAGGCGGGGTGAAGGAGGATTCGACGATGTCAGGGGCGGGGATGCTTCCGAAGGCGGAACGACGGGTGCGGATGGAGGGCGAGCGAGCACGCCTGCTGCTGCATTCCTGTGTTGAGGCGCCTCGCTGTTCTGACCGCGGACATCTGGATCCCGGTTGGCCTGCTGCATCTGAACGATCTCCGTCTCGGCTCTGAAGTTCCACAGGGGGTCTGTCGTGTCAAATGCTGCGCTTTCAAATCGGAGCAACTCCGTCAGGAAGCTATTGCCGGGAGGTCGAACTGGCCTACGAGGCGCTGCGTGCGCCGCGGAATCCGTGACCCTTCGCGGTGGCAGCGGTGGATCTGCGAAGAAATTCAATCAGCTGAGCGAACAATGAACAGCGTGTAGAAAGGAGGATATACTCACACTCCGGCATGCGAACTGCAGGACGCTGCCGTGGGATCCCAGCCGCTTGAGCCTGCTCTTCCGCAGAAAGCCAATCACTCATGCTCTCCGCTTCAGGGTGCTGCCAGATACGCGAAGGGTGTTGCGCTTCTGGTTCTGGCTCGGGAGTCTCGGGGTGATCAATTCCTCGCGAGATCTGCAGTGTCAGCGACAGCGGGTCGATATCGAACCTGCAAGTCGGACATGTCGTCTTCCGGGCCAACCAAGGTGACAGACAGTCTCTGTGGAATAGATGCTTGCCGGCACACGGGAAGGCGACGATGCAGTCTTGCTCTGGGTGGAAGGGCAGTGCCGCGAACATGGCCGCGACGTGGGGCACATGTCCGACGTCAGGAGACTTGCTAACGAGATCGTCCCGGCAGATGGCGCATCCATCGACATCCTCTCCGTCGCCGGTGCGCAACTTCTCGTAACGCCGGACGAGGTCGTCCGAGACAACCTCCATCGCTGCGAGCAGTATCTCGGCACGCTGCGGGTCGTTGTCTACCCCGGCGAGCCTCGTAAGGTCAGTCACCCACGGCGGCGGGGGGTGGAGGCGTGACGGGAGATCAGGAATAACGTTGCTCTACAGAGCACGCTCAGTCGTTTCAAATCATACAGGTAACAATTACGTACCGCCCTTTCCAGGAGATCTCTGTACAACTGTGTGTTGCTCGTGAGCTGCAATAGGTCGAATTCGGCTTCGGGCTCGATGTTGATAGACTCCGCTAGGTGCAGAGGAGTTGGACCGGTTCTGGCGTGGTTGCGTTCTGCGTTCTCGATCATCTGTGCGACGAGGTTGGTCTCGTCGTCCGAGTAGTCCAAGCTCTCCTCATCGTCCCAGTCAGAGTCAGAGTCGTCCATGAAGACGTCGTCCTCGTCGGAAGAGTCGGAGACGCTCTGAAGGGAAGGCAGGCTGCTGTCGCTCTCGTTCCCGGCATCCTCCTCGCGCTGAGCTGCGGAGGTGGTAGAACGAGCTGGCCGTCGTACTTCCGGGATCGGGTCGGATACGATGCGTATCGAAGCGAGGTGCGAGTGACGTACAGCGGGCATTGCGCCACTCAAGTTATGCGGAGGGGATTCAGTGGTGGCGGGGGACAGAGACCGCGACCGAGGACGGTCAGCCGGCTCCAGCGGCGGCGGACCGTCATCCTCATCCTCTTCCAGTGTTGGCATTTCATCGGCAAACGGAGGGTCATTCGCAGACGCGCGAGAAGGACGGTTTCCGGCTCGTCTTCGAGAGGGGGGAGGTCGTCATACACACTCGAGTCGTCCCTCTGTACCACATCGCCGGGGCGCAAGTTTGGGTTTATAAACTCCGGGTTCAGGAGCATCTCGAGGAGGCTGTTGGGCTCGGGATGGGTGTGGTTGCCAGCAGAACCGTCAGCCCGCCGCAGATCCGCTAGTAGAGCATACGCGGCGAGCATCTCGGGTGTGCGATCCATGACGTGAAGATAGCACCTGCGCAGTCAAGAGGAGACAGAAAGCCCAGACACCAAACACTAGATGATGAAACGTAGAAGAAGATTGGGATGAGGGAGTAGTGGTCGGAGACAATGCGCCTTTTGTCGGGACGCGACGGGCGTCGTGTCGTGCTATCAGATATGATCACGCTCCGAAAGCCTTGCCTTAAACACCGCTTACGTTTATTGAGACTCCGATAGCCGGGTACATACGCGCGACGCGTCGCGAGTCGCGGTTCGGTTCACCACCAACCACTTCTTGCACTTCGCGCGCAGACTTCCACCACAATGCCACCGACTGCAATATATTTGCAGAAAGCATGTCTGCAGCACAGGTACATCCGAACGCGAGATAACTCACATATAGTCGAGCGACCCGAACGGCTGCGCGCGGTCAACGTTGGTCTCGCGGCCTCCATCGCGCGACTAGAAGAGCGCGCACCTCCTTCGAGCCCATCCATCTCGACAGGGGAACACTCCGCGGCTCCTCCCAAGGTCGAGGAAGACTCGGACGAGCTCACCAAGGCTCTCGGAAAACTTCAGCTATCTACTCCTTCGCAGTCGGAGACACTCGCCCGCGTTCCGGTTACATTCGTGCACAGCGGCGCGTCGGTGGACATCTTGAACGACGCGGCGGTCAAGTATGTGCATGGCGACATAGAGCGCGACGTCTATCTCGATAATCTCAAAAGATGGACACAAGAGAGTCAAGACAAAGTTGCGAAGGGAGACAGCGAGATTCCCGATGGTTACGCGCAAGGCGATCTTTACTGTGAGTTGAGCTCGATGCTTCTTCAAGATTAGTACTAATAGACACACCAGTGTGCCCAGGATCTTTAGATGCAATCCAAGGAGCGTTGGGGACGGTCTGCGAGGCTGTAGACGCTGTCCTTGAAGGTTCTCGAGCAACTCCTGCAGACGCACGAGGAGCCCGGTCTCAGGCATTCGTGGCCGTCCGGCCACCTGGTCATCATTGCGGAGAGGTGATTTTGAGAACCATTCTATCTACTCCTTTGTCGCTGACTATATCTAGGATACGCCGTCCGGCTTTTGCTTCGTCAACAATGTGGCCGTCGGTGCGGCGCATGCACATCTCAAGCACAATATCAACCGCGTTGTCATCCTTGATATCGATTTGCATCATGGTACGCACCTCCGGCACCTACCAGCTGTTGAGAAGCGTTCACGTCCTCTCAAGGCAACGGCACACAGGCTATCGCATGGCAGATAAACGAAGAGACCTACCGCAGGCAATTGGAAGCTGAGAGCGGGGCGCCAGGCGGGAAGCCCGGACTGCAAGTATACTACGGAAGCATTCACGACATCCTCTCCTACCCGTGTGAGGATGGGAAGGCGGAGCTGGTACAAGCCGCTTCGGTCTCCATTCACGGCCCACATGGCCAGCATATCGAGAACATTCACCTCACGCCATACAAGTCAGAGCAGGAATTCTGGGACAACCTATATCCCGGATCGTATTCGCGACTGCTGGAGAAAGCTGGGGACTTTCTCGACAGCACAGGAGGGCCAGGGGAAGACACACTTGTGTTCATCAGGTAAGATGTTTGCGATGGCTACTTCATCATGGACGCTGAGCCCGGTTGGTAGTTGTGGCTTCGACGCATGCGAACACGAATACTCGTCTATGCAACGACACCAGAGGAAGGTCCCCGCTTCATTCTACCACCGCTTTGCGAAGGACACGCGTGCCTTCGCAAGACGTTACGCCAATGGCCGACTCATAAGCGTACTCGAAGGCGGTTACAGCGACCGTGCGCTCACCAGTGGTGCCATGGCGCATCTCTCCGGTTTGCTCGAGGAAGACGATCTGAAGGTTGACCCGGCATGGTGGAGCGTAGAGAATCTGACTGCAGTATGTCCACCGTTGAGTCACGTCCCGCACTTCGCACTGACTAACTTCATATTACAGCTCGAAGCCGCGACAAAGAAACGGCGCGGGGGCAGACCGTCCCAGACCGTTCCTCCGGCGCCCTGGCTCGCGCGTACAGTCGAATTGTTCGCCTCTATCGACTCCTCGCATACCATCCCTGCCGTACCACGCGCCCCCATCCCCGCCTCCAACCGTACTCTACGTGATCGCAAGCCTGCGGATGGTAGCAACCGGGCCAGCCCCGCGACGTCCCCTGGCAAGAAGCCTGCCGCGAACAAGGCTCGCCCGAGTGTGGCAGCTGCGTCCGCCTCGGAGGAGAGCGACCTGACGGACGTCTCAACAGCTTCGGAGAGAGAGGACACCGTGCCGAAGAAACTGCCCAGGGTGATCCTAAAGCTCGGTCCTGCACCCGTCGGCGGTTTATAAGAACTACTCTTGCTTGGGTATGCGTCCATCATACTCTGGAGTTGTGTTGTTTTGTTGTTATTGCGAGTCCTGCTGACAGTGATAGCTCCTTGGCGCGTTTGATCAACTTGGAAGTTCCACGAAAGCTATGTACGTTATAATCCAGGGAATGGTTACGAATCTGTGTATGCAAACGTCTGCTGAGTACACGTCAAGCGAACTGCGGGATTGTGTCAATACTGATAGCAATAGTGGAGTCAAGTCCCCGCTTGCCCCGCCATCCTCAGCTCCATGGCGCACCTCGGCCGCACTAAGATGCACGCTCCACCAGCAAGCCCACATATCTATTAAGAGGCCTCCGGCGCGGCAGCCACGGAAAGACTACTTACCGATACATCTACCACGCCTTACTGAACATTGACGGACCTGTACACACGCCTTACATTCAAAAGATGGCATACAACCGTACGAAAGAGAGAAAAGACCTCCCGCCTCTGCCCAGCTTCGACGACCGTAACGGTCTACGAGGTCGTTTCCAGACGCATCGAGGTGTGTCCACGTCCTCTCCTTTTCTTCGCTCCATCGGTGTGCGCACCTACCGACCGAATGTCTCGACACAGCGACATCCTCGGACAGCCCGTACGCCATCGTGCACACGCTGCCGGCTGCGAACAAGGAGCACTCCCCTTCCCCTTCCGCCAGGCAGATACGTCGCCCGCCTGATGCCAGTGACACTGCTGACTGGCTCGAGGACGCTGCTAGCCGCCGTCGACGTCAGACAGCGGTGAGGAGTCCGGACCTCGATGCTAGTACACCCACCTTGCGGCCGCATTCACGAGACCTGGATAATCCGTGGGCGGCGGCATGGCAGGCTTATGGCTACAGGCCTCCAGCACGCCATGGAGGTCGGTCGCTGACCCCGTTCGAAGAGTGGATGTCGCCAGGCTACGTCGATAGTGGGAGGACGGCGCGAGGAGATATCGGTCGGTTGAATGCGCACGTCGGCGACAACGAGTTCACTGCGAGTACTAGTCCTGGCCGTAGGACACCAGAAGGTGGCATCCGCGAAGGCGACAATTGGCATAGCGAAGAGGCGGTACGTGATGAGGACAGACTCGGAGGCAGAACAAGGATCACGAAGCTGCGGAAGAACAAGAGAAATGAGTGCAGACTCAAAGGTGCCGTCTGGATTGGAAGACTTATCCTGGAAACTCGATGGGTTGACGTCCTCATCAGGGGGCCTGGATAGGATGACCGACCGGGTGTCGCGTCATCATTGACCATGAGCTATTCCTAAGTCAACACTTGTGGCTCGGGACGAAACGACTCGGATAGATTCCACCTGTGAAAGTAGTATCGGCTATGGGTTGCTTATGAGTGTTCTTAGTGTAAAGTGTAGTCCATCAGCAATCTTCGCGCATGTATTGTCACTGGAAACACGTACGGTATAGAATGCTAGTAGTACCATGGCGTATACTGCCATGCAGCAAGACACTCTAGGCAGCCTTGACCGCTGTCACTGCCAACTTCGCCAATACTTAAGAGTCTAAGGCGTGAGCAGGGGTTTGCGCCCGTCTCGTCCCCGGGCGCTATTAAACAACGCAATGAGTGCCATGAGACGCAGGTTCTCAAGATCTAAACAGGCATCGCCGCAGAGCGTATCACTCCCCGGCGCGTCTAACTGGTATGGTGGCCGAATGACGACGGTGGCGTCCGCAACTCCGTGACCTCATCGTCGAGTGGATGAGTGACAGACTGAAGTGGACTTGTGTTTGATAGCCGGTACCAAGGCGACGCTCGCAATCTCGTTCGATCACGCCATCCCAAGTTCCAACTGCAGTGACCGCTGTCCTGGGCGGCCGGCGAGTGGAAATGCTGGAATCCGGAGAGCCGTCGCAGCGCATCCGCGTCAGTGGCTGTCGGAAGGAGCTGTTTCGGAACGCACCTCCTACGTACTACGTAGCATATCTCACCTCTCCGGTGGTTCTCCCGTCATCTCTGCGGCAGGATAAGCTGAACTTGGGATGCATAGGATAACCCTCCCTCCTTACGCGAGGATAACCCATACGGGGACAGTGACGTCTGACGTCCTGTGAGGTGAACTTACGTCGCCTCACAGGGAGCCCGGACGTATGCCTGATGGTGGCGTCGACGGCCTCCGACCACATTGGCTCTTACTTGCCGGCAGACTTCTGCGTTCATGAGAAGCCCCGAGGGCTGCCATATTGAACGCCGGGTCAGTGGCGGGACACCTGCTAAATCTATGGATGAAGTGAGCGAGCGACCGAGGGACCATGCATGATTGGTCGGGGCGCACCCAAGCCCGATGGCGAAGAGTTAGATCGACTCCTCGACGACGACTTGAGGATACACACCTCCCATCTCGTTCTTTCCCTGCGCACCCGTGCCCTGCATCGATTTCGTGAATTGACAGCGCCCTCGGCGAAAGCCGCAGTCTAGTAGCCCGGCGGACGGTGGTTGGTGGGAAGACTGCCCCCGAGCCCACACTTGCGTGCGAGTGCCTTGTACGTGAAGCGGAAGCGAAGAAGGCCTGTCGAACGTAACAGAAACTCGGCCTGGGCTGCGATGAGGTGGTATCGTGCAGTGGGCGTACACGTACACTGCCTACGTCGTCGTGAGTTCCCGCACTAATGGGCCTTCTCCCGCCAATAGTCGCCGGGGATTCTGTGTTGAAAGGCTGATGGCTCGGGCACCACCTGACGATGCAAACACGGTACGTTAGTACGCCGGCTGGGTGCAGTTGAAGTCCGAGCTTCCAAAGCTTACACGATAGTAGCCTGAAGTTCTGCCATGGATAGCCGGTCAACTCCGCAACGGCTAGGACCGACATGAAATGCCGTAGTCTCGAAGAGGCAGGGGACATTCCCCGGCAAGTTGTAACTTAAGCTGTGCTGTGGGCATCGGCCAAGTACGATTGGTTCGGCAGCTCGACAACGTCGCAGCTGACCAGTGGCGGAGTTGGGTTGGAGGGCGACGGCGTAGTATGCCTTGATCGTCCCTGCAGCGTTGTCAGTATGCTAAGCACCAAGCGAATGTTATTTCCAGCAAACTCACTAATGTAGCAATGGAGCTTGCAACCTGAGTTGAATGCGTGTGATAAAGGAACACCGTCTCCGCCAGCTGTGCGGCGTACACTCTTGATCCCCGTCTGTCCGCGGAGGGTCCAGCTGTCTCAAAAAGCCGACCATTGACAGACCTCGCCAAAATGCTCCTGCAGCGATAGCAATGAATGAAGCCAAGGCGCGGAAGTGCCGAAAGTGCAAATACTGGAGTATCGCTGAGTTGCCGAAGTCAAGTCAACCTGCCGGTATCGCATGGAAGACCGGCCAGCACTGATGCATGATGGGAGGGCCAGCGACATTGCGCCGGCATCTATCAATGTCGTTCGCAGCGGCCCACGATTGAAAGGTTCCTTGCTAACCATAATGAGCAGAGCCAACCGGCATCCTAGCAGAGCTGACGTACAGCTGTGATACTCATTACCTCCAGCGCGGTGATGCGATCGACGCCACAACATCGTCTCTGTCAATCATCCTGCATGACTGAATGCGACACAGAGTCGGTTGCTGCTAAGGGTACGCCGTAGCTCGCGATAAGCTGGGTTCGATGTGGTCATTGGCTGTCGCCCTATACACCGCCTCAGCCACAGGTTCCGGACAGCGAAGACTGCTACATACCTTGCAGACAGAACACCAGGACAGTTAGGGGAACCAGGAGGAGCGCAGAGGGAAGAAGGCCGAGCGGACGTGCACCTGACAGCCGGGAGCACTGGCACGAGGACAACGAGCATCTCCCGCGAGTGAATAGCTTATCCCGCAGTGAGAAAAATGCCGACATACCTGCACACCCTACTTGTCCATGATGGCCTGGCGGAACTAATCGGATGCAGGGGCTCCTCTTCCTATAACCACCATCATGGTGCGTTCTCCCACGGTCCCTGGCTATTGGAGCAGCCAAACCGTGGGCTTGTAACATATGCTACGAGATCTCAGAATACATCGCCATATTGGAAGCTCTCGAGAGCAGAGGGCTCAGCCCTCGCCACGTCAAGCAGTCCCGGGACTACTACAGTTTGACCCTGTATGGCGCATCAGCAAACCGGACCTCCTAGCTGTAGACATCTGTAGGCTTCCTAGGTTGCTGTAGCTATAGTAGTGGTTTGTAGATAGGTGGCGCGGGTCTATGGGTTAGCTTCTGGCCCTGTAGCGGTTAGTAGTTGGTTATCATCGCGTGCGCGGGTAGTGGTAGTGCTCTATAGAGTCGAGCGCGGACAACTGTAGAGCACCAGAGCGCCACCCGCGAGCGATGGGATGGCGCTCTATAGAGCTGTATGCAGAGGGGAGGGAGAAGGTAATGAGATTGAGCGTTGCCCGCCGGGCGTGGTAATGCAATATATGTAACTCCATGCGGAGGGCGTGGAGATGATAACTGACACCGTGGGCCAATATGCCTAATATCCGGACACTTAGTATGATAACATTGTGATCTTTGACTCAATGTTATCTCCCTTATACCAGACCTGTAATCACTGTGATTATTCAATCTAATTTCATATTCATTACTGACCTAAATCTCGGTCAAGTCTCCATGCAGTTAAGTGAATAAAGGCTGATCTTTGCTCCATTGAAACCACAATCAAATCTGACAGTTTATCTGTATACTAGTTGAAACAAAGTATTCAGTTACTCAGCAAGCCTATCGGTTGTTCTAGGCTGATTGTATTCAAAGTCATATTCGTGTTTATGTTTTCACTATGCATCATGTGATATCAGTGATGTTTTGAGAAGCCTATTCAGTATAGATTCATATTAGCAAGAGTGATTTGTTTCCAAGTAACATGCAATAAGATATGGGCAGCACATTTGAATCAAGCTCACCATAAGATCATGTGCTTATCATCCATTTATTCACAGAGTGCCATGAGAACTTACTAAAAAGGAGTTCACAATAAAGCCTTTGTTGATAGACTAACTAAATGCTCCATCAAATCCTTGAACAGACTCTGCGCCTGTTCAAGATCATGTCACAATATGCTTTTACCCAGTGCTCCAGCAAATTCAGTGTTTTTATGTGTAGACCAGCAATATATTAGGTTATAATTGAGTCCACTGTAATCTGGGATTGCATTGACAATATGTTCATGCTAAAGACAGCACCTGGCTTTGACTAGTTTCTATGAAGTTCTTGACTAATCAATAGAGGAGGTATTTAGAGAAAAATCCTCACATATAAAATAATATACCTTTACAAATCTTTTGACCAGTCACTGGCCCCCGACCAGGTCAAAGTTTGAGCCACTGTTGCAAGTCATTAAGGGCTAATTGGCATAGCCATCTCAGTGCTTGCAATTACACAACATGAGTGCAGATTCCAAAGGTAAGGACATGCTCTGGAAATCCATGGAGAGTTGTTCATTTCCTAGCTTTTTGGCTTAAGCACCCTTGAGAACAGAGGAAATGGTAGACTCCTCATTATTTCCCATACATAGCCTGGCCTTTAGGATCATTGTCTGCATGCCACAATCATGATGCACAGCTACTCAAGAATGAAGTCCGAGTCTCAGGGTAAGTTGCTTCACATGATTCATAATTCATAGCTTTTGGATCATAGTAGTTGCTTGATGGCTCATGGATCATAGATCATGGCTTATGGCTCATGGCTTATAGCTTGCCAATGACAGTTTCAATTCGATGGCTTGTGGAATATGGCGTCGCTAAGCAGCTCAAAGATTATGGCTCTTAGTGCTGCAGGGTCGGGTCCCATGACCGGAAAATGACTGGAACCTGACCCGACCTGAGCAGAAATGACTGGACCATAACCACAAAGGTAGCAGTCAGGTTGCCAGTCAGGTCGTGGTCATGATTTTTGAACCAATATCTATGACTGGACATGACTGATGATGACCAGTCATGACCAGTCTTTTTTGCCCTACCAATGACCTGGTTATAGGTGCCTTTGACTGGTAATGACTGGTCATAACCAGTTATGATCAGTCCCGACTAAGCTATCACCGTGGGCAACGATGCCTTATGTCTGCGAATTGATAGTGAACCCATCGTGAAAAGTGACTGTACACTACCACTTACGGCAGGTTTTCGTCAAAGTTCACGATGTTTTCTCAATTAATTCGTGGATAATAGGCACCTTTGTCCACGGTGTATACCAGGTGAGAGCACATATATTGTATAGCCCTTTGGACTTTAAGTCATCAAGATGATCATCTAGAAAGTATCTTAGGCTTGTATAAGGCTATTCACCTCTTGATCATGACTTCTCCAACCTTCTTGGGTAGTTATGACTGGTCTTAACTGGTTATAACTGATCATCAGTTTTGACCGGTCAAAACTGTAACTTGACTGCAGTTAGGTCAGGTCGTACCACTGTACTACTTCCAGTCCAGTCATAAGACTGAAAGACCGGTCATGTCCAGTCGTAGGTCGGGTCATGGCTCTGGATGGCCAATAACCTGACCCGACCCGACCCTGCAGCACTAATGGCTCTTGCATCACAGCTCATGGATGACAGCTCTTGCTTCATGATTCATAGATCATAGCTCTTAGATCACAGCTCTTCTTTGATGGCTCATGGATCACCTGTCATGGCTTATGGCTTATGACTCATGGCTTGCAGATAATGGCTCTTGCTTGGTGGTTTGTGCATTATGGCTTCTCATTGGCAGCTTGAGGATTACGGCTCTTGCATGATAGCTCTTGGATGATGGCTCTTGCTCCATGGTTCACAGTTCTTGGATCATACATAGTGGCTTATGATGGCTCATGGTTTATAACTTGCAAATGATGGCTCTTGCAAGGATCCCAGTTCTTGCATCACAGCTTGTGGACCATGGCTCTTGCACCATGATTCAAAACTCATAGCTTTTGGATCACGGCTCATAGCTTGCAGATAATGGCTCTTGCTGAATGGTTCGTGAATCATGACTCTTGCATCATAGCTCATGGTTGATATGCCATGGGGTGAAATGAGCAGAGAAACCACCCAGATCACGGTAATGAGCACCGAGCTCATCTGTGCTCGTATTCTGAAATTTGTTATGGACTTACATTTACTATGGTTTGTTATGGTACTTAGATTAGTTTAAGCGCTTTGATCCTAAGATGTACTATCAAGAGCGACTCTTTAGCTTCCTACCCCCTCAAAAATAAAAAAGGGTGGAGAGAGAGAGAGGACAGTGGGGAGATGAAAGGGGCGGCGGACAGATCAGGCGACGGATTGAAGACTCAACGGTAGCGAGACTGAAGGTATGACCTCGACTGCGTTTCCTATGCGGAGGCAAACACTTCCGACGCGCGAAAGGCACGGAGTTAACCATGGGAAGCTTGGGAGAACGCCGGGGAGAACCACAAAGGAAAACAGTGCAGAGACGGTCGGATGGTGTTCGGAACAGTGGGTGACGGCGGCGGTGTACTTTCTATAGAGCATGTAGAAGAAGGTAAACTCAATGGTAGGTAATATGGGGCAACGGCTCAGCTGCAACTTCCTATGCAGAGGAAACACTTCTGACATGCAAGAGGCGCGGCATTAACCATGGAGGCTTGAAGAGCATCGAGGTGGACCATGGAGGCATGGTGCAGAGATAAGTGATCTTGATGACTATGGAGAGTCTCAAAACACTCAGTCATGCTACCCTCTCTAATCAGGACCTTGCTATCTATCCTGCACATGGCCCCATAAGCACTGAGAATCATCTCTAATCAACTGTAACGTGCATCAAGCTCTGACGCTCCCAAAGTGCCAGTGGCCAACATTTAGACTCTTGTTCAACAGCTCATAAATCATGGATTACAGCTTATGGCTACTGGTGTATAGCCCGTCATCCGTGGGTGATGGCTCTTGCTCATGGGCTTGTGAATTACAACTCTTGATTGGGAGTTTGAGGATCATGGCTCTTGCATCACAGCTTGCAGATTATGGCTCTTGTATCACTGCACTCTTGCTAGTGATGTTCAGAGCTTGGCTCAGCTTTAAAGGCCACGGCTACAGCTCGTCTTTGAAAGCTCAAGCCTGGCAGACTCTCAGGCTGAGCTTCCCAAAACGGCTCAGTCTGAGCTGAAGCTCATATGTGGTGGGTGCTTCCTTAATGCTCATTCTTGAGCATCCAATATATGGGTTCCCAGGGCTCCTGAAGAGAGGGAAATTCAGTAAGTGCGGTAATAACAACAATGTGGTGGCACTCACCATCATTTCAGGTTAAAATCAATTGCCTGTTTGAGACATTGCTTGCCCTACATTGGTGTCTTCAAGCCCGAGCTTCAGAGCCCAGGTTAAGCTCACACTGGTCGTGAGCAAAGCTGTTATGCTCCCCAAGCCGCCTTAAGAGCTTGGCCCAGCTCAGCCTGAAGATGACGGGCTTTGAGAGCCTGATGGCTTGAGGCCAGGCTTGGCACACCACTAGCTCTTGCTTCACAGTTATAGACCATAGCTTTTGGGTCACAGCTCTTGTTTAACAGCTCATGCAATATGCATCATGGCTCATGGCTCACATTTCATAGCTTGCAGATGATGGCTCCTACTTAATGGCTTGGGAATCACAGCTCTTGATTGAAAGGTCGAGAATCATGGCTCTTGCATCACAGCTTGCGGATCTCAGTCACAGTCATAGATCATAGCTTTTGGATCACAGCTCTTGTTTAACAGCTTATGTGATATGCATCATGGCTTATGGTTCATAATTCATAGTTTGCAAATGGCAATACTTATCCCTGATTATCTGTTTTCCTCAACTTCTGAACTTCTGATAGTATTGCCTGATTGTATCTGCACTTGTATCCACTTTGTTTCTGCACTTACTTTCCTCATCACTGGCTACTTACTTGCTTCTGCCTTGGCACTGGACTCCAAGTCCTGTCTCTAATTTTGGCTTACTCCTTTTTTACCTCTGGACTTTGGTATAAAAGCCTGCATGTATTCTTCCTTATCCTTCTCAGTATCCTGAATTCAATCTATTGTATTTGTTTCTAACCCATCTGAACCTCCGTCCAGCCTCTGACCTCAGACCTCTGTCTTACTAATTCTTGCTTCATCTCGCTTCTCTATTCCATGTTTCTGATTGACAGACTCTTATGTAGCCCCCAGACTTCCTCATTGCTTACTCACTTATTCACCAGCCTATGCATCTTCTACTATATGCTCCTGCATATGTTGGACCATCACCTGCAGCTCATGTTCATGCTTCATCCCAGACTCTTAGCTACTGCAGTTCATCCCTCAACAGACTACGCGCTATGGTTCATCTTTGAACCGGACATTGTACTAGTATATAAGGGGGTCCAGGCCTACGGTTTAACCTCAGTCTCGACCTCTTGCATTTGTTACTCGACTACCTCTGAATACTAAGGCTCAACGCCTCTAGTATCCTCTGGCACGTCTCACATCAGGGAAACCTTTCTCAGTGCCTAGTTCCCATAGCAGAGCACTGCCACCTGTAGTGCCTTGTTGTGCAACGGTAGTCCACTGTAGCACAATATAGTTAGCACAAATTAGAGTACTCAATTCTTGAGCCCATCTCATTTCTCCTTGTTGAAAGGTGTCACAGACAAAATTTGGAGCTCATTGAAGCAAAACTACATGGCAGAGAGGGCATGGCACACAGAGCAGAGATGGTTGCTTTCGATGCCCGATAGTCGGAATGCACCTCGGGAGTTGTCAGAGCTCATGGGAAATAACAAGTGCCGACTGATCTCATATTGATCTGCCCTCAATAACACTGATGAGCCTGTAGGCTGGCTACACACCAATTGTTCCCTCTTTTTGGCCCTATTGATTTGATTACGGTCTCTATCCAATCTCGAACTCTACCATTCCACACTTTGAGTTCTTTTTGATATTGTTCAACCTTGCTCTCACTCTTATTCTTCCCTACTACTTGGCCTTTCTTTTACCTACTGGTTCCCTCAGATGTGCCTTCTTGACTTTGTCCCCTCTTGATTTGACTCAATGTTTGGTTTTGAGTCTGAACTCTACCACTCCACCTTCAATCTCCCTTTCGGTTACTACTGTCTCCACCTATTACCCCAGCTCTTCATACTACTACTATGGACAATCCCTTGCATACTTGTTCCCTTGATGTTCACTTTCGATCCCTCACTGCCTCTTGGCTTCGATTTCGTTTCGCCCATAGCTCTTCACTCTTCAAGTTACTGTTTGAGGTAGTCTTTGACTGACCCCTTAATAGTTCAATCCCCCTCCTGCCTTTACTGTTGCCCTGCATCCTTGCTACCTTGACACTCCTTTGTGGTCTCTTACTTTTGATTCAGTTTCAGTTTCATTTTTACTTTAGCGCACCACTCTTTAAGCTACCGTTTGAGCACTTCTCCAATCAACCGGTGACTGTGCAGTCTGAGTCATCTTCAGCTGTGTCAGGTGACCTTTTGGTTCGGACTTTTGGGTTTGCTTTCGGTTACCTTTTGATCCCAGTTTGGCCAGCGCTTCGGGCTTATAGTTTTCATTCAAGTAGGCATCTAATCAGAAGTGGCCTTTCCCTCTCAAAGCTCAAGTGTCAAACACCAAGTTCAAGGCTCTCAGTCATTTGATCTATGCCAGAGCCGCGTCAAAAGTCGACTCAGTGCCAGCAAGTCACCCAAGAAGAGTTCGTTCATCGATCCAAAGTGGCCTCAAGTCATCCAAGAAGGACCCAAGTCTCTCAGGTGGCGTCTCTCCTCAGTTTCTTCCCCTTTCCTTTTGAGTTCGGCCCCTCTACTCATCACAGAGTCTTCAAGTTCCTCTAATACACAAGTAACAAACAGGATGAGTTGTTGGAAGTAACCCCAGTGCCCATTGCACGGAGGTGCGTTCCAATGGCTCCGGGTACTGTACAGCTTGGAAAGAGCCAAAACTTCAATCTCGGAGTAGCTACTCAATGTACGCATAGTTAGTGCTGATCTCCAAGTGTTGTAATCCTCATCAGGAAACACGTTTGACTCCATATAGATCGGGGATAGCTGTGGCTCCATCAATGACGCAATAGAGCACCTGCTCTCCGTCCAGCCACACGTGGAGCCCGCCGTCTCCATCTGGAGAGCGTCACTACCTCTGTGCCGGCTGTCTTTGCGTGTTGTCATCTGTGCTCTTCGTCACCTCCTCCTCGTCATCTTATTCACCCATCTCAATGCCTGCTGTCCCTGTCTGCCCTCACCACTCTCAACATCTGCCCTTGCCATCCGCTCTCGCTCTTGCCCTTCAACCTTGCTTTCGTTTCACCCTCACCCTCACCCTTGCTCTTGCTCTTGCCATCTGCTCTCGCCTAAGGCCTTCGCCTTCACCCTTGGGTTCACCCTCACCCTCGCCCTGTCGGTTATTTGTAGTATGTGTATACATGTATGCCTAGGATATAATCAATATATCTATCTCCCACCTCCATATGATGGATGAACCATGAGTGAAGGGGAATTACCCCAGCAGTACCTGTCCAAGAATGGAAAATCAGATGTGCAATAGAGCACTACATATCTGTGGAGGACAGAAGTTTCCCTGATGCATAGTCTCTTAGTAATAGTGCTGGTAGGGCACTAAAGTCCAAGTAAGTATTGTGGTCATTATTGTACTAACCTCAATAGGTTTCAGGTACGGACAATCGTTGTGGTGCACAAGCAATGAACAGAGCAATGTTGACAAGCGAATGTGGATGAGGAAGACAGAGAGAGCCAGGCAAGATGGCTTGGCTGATCAGCGAGCTGACTGTTGAGTTCTCCTGGCGACATGGAGGAGGTAGAGCAGGGCAAAGTGAGCTCTACTGGACATATCAAACTGAAAAGGAAGTCGCATTGAGCCGAAGGCGAAGCGAAGCTACCGTACTGCAGAAGCAGCGATGGCTCACAATGTCCGAGGCGAAGCCACGGGTGCGAAACTAATACATAATGATACAGGCATAGCATCGCCGAGATCGAGCCCGTCTCCCATCGCCCTCGCTACATCAGCCACCCTGCGCACAAGATGTATCTGCTCACCGTGACCACGTCCGAGTCCATCGTCCGAGTCCACCATCTCACCTCATAGCTGTCGTCCCTATGAGCTTGCACTGAGCTGTTCGTGCTTGTCGCCCAAGTGCTGTACACCGTTGGGGTTCGTTATTGTACGGCATCTTCACGAAGTGCGCTGCCCGAGGTGTGTCGCCCGAGTGTGTTGCCAGAGTACGTCGCCGAGATGCCGCCAGATATTTGCATGAGTCCGCTGCGCGCAACCGCGAGCCAAAGTCCGTTGCCCGCTCGCCCGTGTCCGCTGTCCGCGACTACTCGCCCGAGTCCCAGGTCGTCATGTCCGCTTGCACAGGTTGCCTGCTGTACACCCAAGAAATTTGCACACACGTGTGCGTCTGCGCTCAAGAAGCCGGTCCAGAGGCCTGTATGTACGAGTAACATCAGTACAGGGCAACGTTGAGACTGCATGGCGTACCTAGCGTGCTGCTTGTGCCTCATATGCGGCCTCGTTGGCCTTGAGCCACGTCTGTGCAGAGATACGGATTAACATAGTGCACGCGCGACTCCGACTGCGTGCGTGCCTTGCGGGCGTAATCTTCATGGTCTTGTACCAGGTGTCTCCCGGATGCCTGAAGGGTTCAGGCCTTTCCACGCTCTCGTGCACTTTGCTCTGGAAGGCGTTGTAGTGGGCGACACGCTCATGCGTAAGGCATTAACTCACTTGGGGGTTTGGTCAGTGTCAGCAGGTGGCCAGGTCTTCGCTGCGGCGGTCTGCGACCCGGCGCCCTTGCCTTGATATTGGAGGCCGCTGGCTACTTTGATCCAGATGCGTCGTTGCTCACCTAGCTTGCGTCAGTGCCTAGTGCAGGAGATGATGGCAAGGGAGTATCGAGCAGCCGATATGGCTCCGGCCCGCCTAGCCACACCCCGAGCCCGGGACGGTCGTCAGCTTCCGTCAATACACGCCACCGTATATTGGGCGATAATCAGTACTTACCGGGCCCGGCGGTCGTTGCTATATGGTGTCCACTGGAGAGGATGTCGCCAAGTTGGGAGTACCGGAGGATAGCGCGGGAGTCTCGAGCGGCGGCGTAGGCTGCTGCGGCACGACTGTCGTCTCTAGGGGATCCTCCACCTCAGATGCTTGCTGCCTGCGCGGTGGGGTGGCTGTATCGCCTATTGGAGTTGCAATAGTTGCGGACGGTCGTACAGTCGTCTCATGCGGCGGAGGTGCGATTATGTATAACGTGAGTGGGGTGTAGCACTGGGCGGGGTGGTCACGAACTGCTGTACAGCAGTCTTACGTGCGACCTCCGATGGTGTCCCACACAGCAGCTCCATTACCAGCGGTTCACTAATATCGTGACCAGGATCTGGCTCAGTACGAGCGCGCGATGGAAAGCATGGAGCAAACCTTCTCGATAGCGGCGGCATCGTCTCTAACCATAGGCGAAATCGAATTGGCGGCATCTGAGGCGGGAGTCCTGACATCGGTGTTGATGGGATGGGAGATGCCGCTCATCGTGACACAGCGTTTCGTGCTGGGCGGGGTGTAGGCGGCAGAGGAAGGGGGAGCAGGGGTTGCGGCCGCCTGGGATGTGTCGCAGCATGCGCAGGGGGCTGGTTGCGAGAGGTCGAGGTAGAAAGGCCGTCATACGCTATCTCTTCCCGATTCTGACGCCTCGGGAAGAACGTCGGCCACTAGGGGGATTGGTTGTGTGCTGAGAGGACGATATACATGAGGACGAAGGCAGTACTCACTCTGAGCCCAAGCTGCTATCATCACCGGCGGCAGAGAAGTTTAGTTCCGCTGACCTGCTTGTTCTTCATTTCACTCCAGTCCTTCCGGGATCCCAGCAAGGCCGTTCGGGAGGATCTCGACCCTCGGCAGAGTCCTCTGGATGACCGCTTACGAGAGGGGAGCGGGGGACGGCTGTGGGGCATAGACTGGCAATGTTCGTGTTCGTCTTTGTGAGAGGGCAAGCGGCGGTTGCGTTCAAGCGGAGGGCGAGGAACGAGCCCTCCAGCCGGCAGCGCAACTAGGAAGCGTTGGCATTCTGCTGAGGAGCGCCGAAGGCCTGCGCGAAGGAAGCGACTGCGTTGATTGTGTCGTCAGCAGCTCGAAGAGGCAGAGAGCGAGCGGGCGGGGCGCATGCGAGGCTGGAGGAGGGAGGAGGAGGAGGGCGCGAGGCCTGGTGGCGGCCTGTGATGAGGAGGACAAGAAAGTGACAACGACAGAGGCGCTGCATTTGTAGACGCCCGCACGACGTGCCCTTCGAACTTTGCTGTCTGGCAGCCGCTGCACAAGGTCGAGTAGCCTGGAGTTTGCGGACACTCTGTAATCTGCGTCGGCGGAAGCACTGGCCAGGCAGTGGTAGCAGCGAGGAAGGTTGGCGAGCTGTCATGCCGGCCACTCTCCGAGAAGACACCATGGTATGTGCCGTCGCTGTCTACCACATCGTCGCGCATGCCACTGATGAAATTCTCGCGGTCCGGCTTCTGCGGTCTTCAGGTTATACCGAAGCTACGACGTCTCGTTACAGGTTTGTACCGAGTGGGATCCTGGTGAGTAGTCTACTTTCTGCGAGGACTCCCGGCGCTGACGGCACTCATAGCCTTCTCCTTTGGGCGTATTGCGACGGAACCAGGACGGCACTACTGCTCGTTGATGCTGTTGTACACAGCAAGAGTCGCATAGTTACGTTGCACGGTGCGTACGGACCCTCAAGACTATGTGTGCACTGCGAACCACTTCTGAGCCGGATGGACGACTGCCAACGACAGCCTTCGATCGGCGGACGGGGCGGGTCGAGCGGGTGGCAGCTTGCCCAATTCGCAATCCACCGCCTCGTCTGCTCAAACAGAGATACAGGAACCATGCACACACGGAACGACGCTTCACAGCCTCGGCGGCACGTTCTTTACCGCGGGAGGGCTGCAGTTCTGACAGGTTCGGTTCGCCCGCCTCATCAGCCAAGTGTAATTCGCACTGATCGTCCACACAGCTTGACCGTGCACGTCTGCTCCCGAAGTGGTGGCGAGATTGTGGTGTCAGCGTACGGACAGCAACTCCTCAAAAGAGGGCAAATAGATGCCGGTCGCAATGGCGTCGCTCTCCGAAGCTGTCGCGAAGACGGTTGTCACAATGCCGCTGGAGGAGGAGTGGGCGGAGCGGACAGTCACGGCAGTCCCGCTTGCACTCGAGACAAGCTCGGTGATAGCAGATCCAGTCGCGATGGAACTGGCATTGGTCACGACAGTCCCGGTGGCGACGACGTGAGGTAGTAACGATTGTACCAGTAGCGGTGGAAGGGAGCTGGTCACGACAGTCTCAGTCACTGTGATCTCCCGCCACTTGGACGTCAGGCGCGGTGCGCTCGTTTGCCGAGTTGCTGCCGCAAGAGAAGCCGTCAGTCCAGAGGTTATAGAGACGTCTAGCACGTATCGGACCCTGTACCAGTAACCAGCACGCGGTGAGACTTGATAAAGACTCAATCGAAGGACGCACATGCAGAAGAATCTAGGTACGGAACGAGATGAGGAAGTGCGAAGAGACTGGACAGCGTGACATTGATGCACCGTGAATGTGGAAAGGCCCAGTATCTCGAGACTGGTCAGGAACAGCAAGCCAGAGGACCTGGTAGGGAAGCGACAGGTATCTGGCATACTGCAGTTCTGACGGTACAAATGATCATATATTACCGATCTACAGCGGTTGACAGTACAATGAAACCGGGAGCTCTAGTATCAACACGGGGAGACAAGAAGGCGACAAGATGGGAGGTGGGGTTGACGCGGACGGCTAGGTGTGCTTAGAATTGTCTGCCCATTCAATGCTAGAAAAGAGGGTGCCGATTTCATCGAGAGACACCTTCGCCTTCTGTACCACGACTAGCTGTCTCTACATTGCAGGGGTTAGAGCATTTCTTGACGATTCGGTGGACTTAAACGTACGTCATATACATCCGATATTTCATCCATGACGTCGTCGTAGTTGCGCATAGCCGCGAGCAGGTCGGATACTTCGAATGTCTTGCCAGTTGTAGTGACGAGCACAGAGGGCGCGTGTGCCGCTCTCTCTTTGAAGAGCTGAGTGAAATGTGAGAACCGTAGACGCAGTTCTGCGCACGGGGTGCTTACCTTGATTGAGATGAGGATCTCGTTCTGCCGCTCGACCTGATCCATGATTATCTGGCGCCACCCGCTGACTCTCTTCAGGATAGCGCGCTGCTCAGATTCAGGAGTCTTCACGTCGAACCAGCTCACGAAAGCCTCCACAACGGTGTCGCTGATCTTCTCCGCAGTCTCCCGCCGCTCCGCACAAAGCTGAGACAGTTCATCGTAGATAGGCTCAACGGCAGCGTTCGAGATGACCGGTGGAATCCTCGTCAGCGGCCGAAGTAAGCCTTCAAATTGCGCCTGCATAATTCTGTCAGTAGAGGGTCAATGATAAAAAGCGTGAAATATGCTCACCGCTGGCAACATGAGCACGTCCAGGGGCGCCTTCGTTCGCTCCGTGCCCAGACGCAGAAACCCTTCCATGCGTTCGAGGCTATCAAAGCGTGAGCGCAACCAATCGGTCTCGCTCTTCATGAAGGCCTGTTGTGAGGAGCCGAGCTTCGGCGTGAACTGCTCGTACACGCCGATGAGCTGAAGTTCTTTGGTTAGCCGCAACCGATGACGCAAAAGTTCGCGACGTACGTTCTCCACAGCTCCACGACTCAAGCACATGGCGTCGACGAGAGAGTCCAGAGTATGGGAAAGCTTCTTCGTCGGCTTGCAGAAGCGAGCGCGACGAGCGGAAGAGCGGAGGTGAGCGAGGGTAGATGAGCGATACTGCTCGTTAGTATAGAACAGGTCAAACAAGTATCGATCCTTCCAGTCCCCTAGTTCCTCGTGGGACTGTATATCGAGCTCACTTCAGAGGAGCCTTTCAGTAAACAGGGAGATGGCCATATGGGACAAACATACTCCGATAGATCAGCCTCAAGCTGCGCTTTGGTGTCGAGGGCGGAACGCTTGAGCTCGCAGAGCTCCTCAAAGAGTTCAGTAGCAATTGTCGACTTGGCTGCGAACTCGGACATCTTGGGGACGAAGGGGGGAAGAGAAAATTGTGGACGTGAGGCTTGAAGTGCGAGCGACAGTTGACGTTGACTCCTCGGTCGACTCGGATTTATATCCAGAGGGGATGTAAATGCCCTTTGTACTGAAGGTTGAGGAACCACGACTCAGGAGTGAAAGGGACAATGTTACTGTCATCGTGAACGGTGATCAGTGCCACAAAGCAGTCGATAGATCAAGATCGCAACGAGCGGGGTGGCACAACATAAGCAACAAAGCAAGTATGCACTCCGCGAACCAAGGGAGAAAGACGGCGTTCTCTGACATGAAGAGCGCGAGGCCAGAGGCGATTGTTCATCTGGACGCCAGGAGGTATGAAAGTGTGTCATCTCGTTGTCATTGTGTCGGCCCATTGTATCGACGCCAAGTTCTAAACTGCTGCGTGACGCCAACTCGGCTGAGATAGGTTTAGGACAAGCACTGGGTTCGGGCAGTCGTACTCTCATTTGCCGCCCGACAGGGGGTCAGCCGGAGACTGCCGGTCGGATCCGGAGGTCGTCGAAGTGGAGGACACAATGATACAGGGAGATTATGAAGAGGACAACGGTACATTCAGGACATAGCTCAGGTTACATGATATGAGGCTCTAGCATTCTTCCATCTCGGAGACTCTAGACTCATCCATCCTCCGTGACGAGACGCATAAGTGCTCGGAATTGACTGATGTCTCGACGCATTCGAAGAAGAACCTGTTAGAGAACACACAATAGTCAGCACCTGCATCAACATGGTAAGCAGAGAGACAGACTCGCCTTCCACAACTCCGCGATATCTCGTTCAAGCTCTTCGTACCGCTTCCACGTGCCAATGAGCAGTCCGACATCGATCTCTGATCCAGCACTGCTCTTGAGAACGCTCGGCATCTGCACAGCTACTGACCGGAATGCCTGGGACTACTCAGCGATGACTTGGTTTGGTAAGACGTGACCCTCACCTTAATGGTGTCGACGAGTTGCGCTTGTTTCCTCTCTTGAGCCCGTAGACGCGTAATCGCACCTTCCATCCTGCGCATGGATGCTTCTTGGTCTAGGTCCGACACAAACTCATTCCAAGTCATCAGGGCGGCGCAATAGTTCGTCCATGCGTCTTCCACTAGCTCTTTACGCTCTTTAAGAAGAATGATTAGTTCCTCGGTATAGATGTCGACCGCCCCATGCACACTGCTCATTCGGGTGGCGGAGCGGCGGTGCAGTGGCTCGAGGAAAGCTCGAAGATACGTCTGGGGCAAGGAGTAAGAGGGGATCCGAACCGAGTAGCAGCCAATAGCGTGGCCCACCTCAGGAACGGAAAGCGACCGTATGGGCTCCTCGATGAGCTCGATGTCGTCCTGCAGCATCTTATATCGGCGAAGGGAATCGTCGCGGATGCGCAGGTACACATCGAAGTACGTGGAAAGCACCATGCGTTGGGAGTGCGAGAGTCGGGTGCATGCCTGGGAGCCGATCGTGAAGACCTGCAGGGTGACAGGTTAGCACACGACGACTCGGTAGCTGACGCATGTACCTCGTGAATCTGTTCCTCGACTTGGTCGATGAGTTGCTTAAGGTCATCGCCACCGCTACGCAGATTTGCCAACGGATCGGATTCGCGAACTCGGCGGGCGTCGATTGTGAGCTGTGCCAACGCAGCAGATCGATAGTCGCCGTTCTGCACTTCCACGTCCCTGAGGAAACGCTGCTTCCACAAGAGCTCGCTGACCATTACGGCACCACCTAGTTCGCTGCGTTCCCGTTAGCATACCTCATATGCCAGCGCACGCAGTGGCTAGAGGTAACTCACGACTGCAAAGTGCTGTCTAGGACGAACTGCCGCCACATGACTTCTTCTCGTAGGAGGAGAAGAGCCCGAATGCCTTCGGTGAAGGGGGTGAGCGGAGGGCTAGAGGACGTAGAAGACATCTTAGGTTAGGAGCGGCGAAGGAAACGGAGTCGTCTTAATGGATGGTATGGCAGCGATACATCGGACCGATGCATTTTGAGCGTAAGGGATGACCATGGCCATTGTCGTCGTCAATCAAAGAAAGACTCACTCTCAGCAGTCAATGAGCCATTTGGGGCTGCTCGGGATGCTGGACAACCGCAACACAAAGGAAACCAACTCGAAGTTCAGAAACAAAAGCTAGAAAGAGGATCGTTAACGCAAGGCTGTTATGCGTGCAAGTGTAAGAGCTTGGTCGCACCTTGCGCCTTCATAACCCAGCCGCTACGAAGTTCGCAACTCACAACATCGCCGTCCAACGCCTCAGATGCACCATTACTGTGTCATATGCAAGTCGCCGTTCCTCCTGGAAGGAGAGACTATCGAGACGGAAACTGTAGCAACGACATGCGGTGGGTTCCACGAGTGGCTGAACGAAGAAGTGTACTCACAGTTCACAGGACACGTCTTTCACCGCGACTGCGTGGCGCGACAGGCAATGCGAGCCGGGGCAACTTGTCATGTCTGTCGTGCTCCTCTCCGGGAGGGAAACAAATTCAAGAAAATATTCTTGACCTACGATGAGGATGAAGACGACAATCTCTTGATGGCGTACGTGACAAGGTGAGTCTTCAAATCTTGGAGGAAGGGAAGTCATGACTCACGGGCTTCTCAGCTCTACAGCGGATGGAGTGGCCGCACTGCATCAGGACTCTCAAGCTGGAGTCGGCGAAGAAGACCTCGAGGCACTGCGCGATCTGCACATCTATAACCAGATCCACATCGGAAGGTTGGATCGCCAGTTGGCGTCGGTGCAGTCGCTGTGCAGCCTGTATGAAGACAGGTTGGAGCGTCTTAGACAGCGGGAAGTTGCGGTTGAGGAGCAGAGCTGATCGCATATAGTATGGAGATCTCGCGGATTAGAGTAGTGGTTGTCGACGGAAACGAATCTGAGACACTCACTGGTTGCCATGCCATGCACTCGCTCAGTCGAACGCATCTTCTGTGAACCATTGATCTCGCCGATTCGGGTGAGAGGATGTCGGGTCACTAACCCAAGCTGTTTGACGGTGCTGTACGAATTCTTCGCTGTTGTGATATTCAGGTATCGGCGGAGAGTACTGCAACTGCAACTAGGAGAAGTTGAAGGATGGATAGTTGCTTTGACAGCGGCAGCGACGTCAGCCGAGGAGGGAGCAGCCTGAGCAGGGACCGGTTCAGTACGTCCATGTCTTCTGTGTCGGGCTTCTCCTGAGTTGCCGCTGGCGTTGGCGCTCGTGCCTCATGGACGTACGTCATGGTCAGCCTCATATTCAACTGGCAGTCGGCGTCCGGGCGTCGGACGTCGGTCGTCGACAACAACGTGCGGCTGCAGCCCGCGTGCGGGCTTTAATTGCGTGAACAAATACAAGACTGCACACAAACGACGGGCTTGCAGGTACTGGAAGTAACAAACAAGAGTACTTAAGTACAAGACGGCTGGAATCCAGGTACTGTTGGCACGGCCTATCTTCTGGACGAGGATCCTGAGTGGTGCATACACTTCACATAATCCTGCAGCTCCATCCTTCGCTATCCACGCCTGGCTGCGGGACGTCAAAGATGCTCGAACGGCCGTCACGAGGGAAGAGGACAGCTCGTCGGCTGTTCCAAGCACCCGCATCTTCGTCGGGATGGAAGACAACGGAGTCGTCTTCATCGCGCGGAGGTGGAGAGGCGGATTCTTCGGTGAGAATGTCCTGGGATGTCTCGCGTTGTCCCGCTGCCATGCGGGTGGACGAGCGGAGAGTTCGAGAGGTAGATGCGCCAGAATGACCGCCCTGGGATGTCTATGAGTGACGAACTCCACATGAAAGACAGTCCTCACCGTTACTCCTGCCGCATCATCAGTCTGGTCGACCTGAGGTCTCGGTTCGCCGTGCGAGTCCCGCGTTGCACGCAATCTGGCCTGCTTGGCCGCTATCTGCTCGCGCAACTTATCAGCCTTCACGGCGTCGCGCGTGATGTACCTTATGCGGTTAGCAATAGTCTCGTCTTGATTGCGGATGAGGGCAGTGACCGTCGCCATGTCGCGTCTGACCTGGTTGCGCCGTTTGCGGAGATGCGCACTGGCATGGCTGATCTCGACTCTCCTTCTGTGGAGTCGTCTGGTGAGCCAATGGTCCAGGACAGTATGAGTGACGTACTTCGAGAGCGCCGTCCGCTTGTCTCGTTCGTAGTCGCGATCCTTCATGGACAGTTCTAGTATGATACCGTCGTCCAGTTTCAACCTGTTTGTCATGTCACATCGGAAGGGACAGAATGCCTGCGAAGTGGCGATGATATTCTTGAAGCATCCGAAACAAATGACGTGTCCTGCGGGAGTCTGTCAGCGTGGGTGGCTAAGTACAAGACTAGACACAGCCTACTTACCGCACTTGACCAGGGACACAGGCCGGTCATTGACCTGGTCCTGGGTCGAACCTCGAAGTGCATATAAAACACTTGGCGTGCATAGTCGACTGGTTGGCCGGTTGGCTCAACCGAGCTACGGATCGAGGTGCTATATCTGGCAACCACGCCAAACGTCGTTTATCAGTACAGCTCAAAGCAGACAATGGCTGATGCGCACTTCTGCAAGGAATCGTTTGCCGGACTAGACGCAAGATAATGCGGCATTGGACAAGATGCAAGGACAGCCGGGGCGGCTACGCTCCACGTGGTGCCAGTCCGGAAGCGGACAGTGAGACGCCAAGTGGGTTGTTCTCAGGCTCTTGCACCGCACCCTCTGAGTCACTGACAACTCACTCGATATCACAGCTCGCGACAATCCCGTTTGTTCGGTCGGACGGTCAGAAACACGGCATGTTTGGAACGCCACGAACTTCGCCCTGCTTTGTGGCGTCCGCTTCCCGGGAAAACTGGGCCCCGTAGTCCGGATGCCCATATTCAAAGAGACTCAACGCGTGCGAGTGCGCGAGAGGGCAGGATAAAGAGCTCTCTGTGGCACGTCTCGCTACGCTCCCGATCTCGTTTCTACCTCTGTCTCCGCACTCCCGCACTCTCTCTTTCCGCGCTACCTCCGCTGTTGTCGTACGAGACATGCCTTGCCCACAACCAGCCGTGCCCCTTCGTGTCGCGTGCCCGGTGAGCGATGTCAGTATAGTTCTTTGTTGCTTGCCTGGCGTTCACTGACCATACGTGACAGGGCCGAAACCACTCCTTCCAAGGGCTCTACTTCACGCTCTACGCCGAGTGCCTCCCAGGAAGCCCTCCGATCGACGTCGTGACCATCTTCCCGCCCGTCGAGAACGCACTCGCCAAACGCTACCCGTGTTCGAGAACATCATGGGACCTCTACCGCACATTCATGAGTGTGCCGTGCGCGTCTTCGACATCGAGCACAAAGAGTATCGCTTCCTTGTTGCATTCCAGCCCCGACCGCACTCTCCACCCAACCAAGCCTTGTTGAAGATCGTCCCGCACGTTCGAGTTCGAGGAGAGATCCTCGTCGTGCGCTCAGGCAAGTCTGTGCTCATACAAGCCATGGGAGGGCGTTCAGCCGTGGCAGCCGCCAAGCTCGCTGTGGGCAAGTGAGTCTCGGAAGTCATTGTCTCGACGTTGCTCCCCTCTGACCGGTATCGTCACAGGTTCATCATCGAGCTGGATTACCACATGTCCCGCTACCGTGGCAAGCGCGTCGTGCCTCCCCTCACAACCTTCATAGATCACATGTAACACTCCTGCATCCCCTCCCCCCGAACTTCATGCTGCGTGTAGATGTCAAGCTGTCGTATTGTAGACGTCTATTATATTCGATGCGTTTCCACCCTACAGTTCCTGTGTGCGCGATGCAGCGATAGCCCCCTCTACGCCGCAGTCCTCGCCGCTCGGCCTTGCTTCGCAGGGGCTGCATAGCTCCTCCTCCTCCTCCTCCTCCTCCTCCTCCCGGACAAAGACGGTTCGGCGGACGAGACTAACCCATCTCCGGCAAGTGGCTTGTTCTCAATTGATGATTGGAAGTTGACTGACGGCTCCGGCCAGCCAATCAGGAGCGAGCTCAGTTAAGCGGCGATAGTCACATGTTGTGCCTTGCCAGATTCTGGCCAATCAGGAGCGAGGGCAGCTCAGTGCTGAACCTCGAGCGCCCACTCCACTTGGTTCTTGGCGTCCGACACAGAGGCCCGCAATGCGCGAGGGCGTGTCCCGTCCGTACATCCTCTCGGGATTCATACCATTACTCATTCTACTTCCATGCAGGATATCAACTCGGCGGTTAAACGGCTATGTGCGTCGGTCGCTATCGACGACGTCCACCGCCGCGGAGGTTAATATCCCGGCGCCACAGGGTTCCCGAACGGTCTCGGTGTGTGTACCCGGTCCTCCGTCCCACAATTCAGCCTTG